>VYZP01013942.1:0-13085 GCA_013400635.1 Hypocryptadius cinnamomeus
ATCCAAATGAAACATGTTGTTGAGGGAGACGGGTTTGTTCCCATCTTTCACAGAGAAGTTTTCTTCCTCTGGTGTCACCACTAGCACACAGTGTTTTGTTTCATGAATAAAGGCAGTGATGGAAAAGGTTATACTGGGTAGTTAAAATGAGCTTTTGAGTCTGTCTGACAGTTTCCCAGGGCTTGATCTTGCTGTCACTTTTGTCGGCTGAAGAACTTCAGATCTTTATGTGATCCGTTGGCTGTATCTGTGAAATCCCACCTCCTGAATGTGCAAAGTACCAAACACCGTGCTCCAGCTCTGCAAAAGGCTGCGGAGGAGGGCCAGCTGATGGGTTAAAGTGGATGTTGATAATTCATGCTGATGAATTAAATGGTGTGTTTACATGTGGTGGCATTTCCGTATGGGGGTTGTCCGTGTTTTGCCAGGCAGCAATTAGTGCTGTCTTGAGCAGCTTTGCATGGGTTACCTCAAACCATAGTGAAAATACAGGTGTCTTGGGGGGTTCTCAGATGGGCTGAGGGCATTCCTGAGGCTCCCAATGGCAGAACCATACAGATCAGTATTCACAGGATTAAATAACTGAATGGCTGGGAAGTTATCTGTTTTCTGAATGGAAAACAGTGCTGAAAGAACTGCAGGCAAACCAAGGGGAACTTACTTCAGATGAGCAGGGGGGGTCTGTTTACACAAGAGAATATTTCTACTGTTCAGAATAGCAATAAATAGAAACTCTTTTAAATACAGCTTATTTAAGATTTGAGGTACCACTTGCAAACTTTGCTCCCTATCCATAGCAGATAATTGTCAATACACTAAAAATTGAATATTTTCTGTCCTTCTGGTTTCATTTTTTATTACATCCATATGGCTTGTATTCGTGTATCTTCAACATTTGGAATCCTCTACAGGGACTTTAAATTCAGTTGCTGAAGAAGAAAAATAATCAAGCTTATAGCTGTTGACCTGTTAACTGCCTGTGCTTCTTTCTGTTGTTTCTGCCTGCACAGCAACAGCCTACAAATACACATGAAATGGAAAGAGACAGTTGATGAGATTAAATGACTGTAAATGCCCTGTCTGTGGAAATGATATTCTGTAATTACCCCATGATTTCCATTCTGTAGATATTTTTATATGCTCAGAACTGCTAATATCCTTTAAGACATTGTGTAGCCAGTTATTAGGCTTTGTGCATTTCAGATTCATACAATTTGCCCTTCTTTATTTCCCCTGACATCTCTAACCATTGCTATTAAAATTGTTGTTTTGAACCTGCTCGTTTCAGATGCCAGACCAGTTTGATCAGACAGTGGTGCTTAACCAGCTGCGCTATTCTGGGATGTTGGAGACGGTCAGGATTCGGAGGGCTGGTTTCCCAGTCCGGAGGCCCTTTCAAGACTTTTATAAAAGGTAAACACACTGACTTGTGGGTTTCAAGTGTAAGTCAATATTCCCATGTTGAGGAATAAAAGTAAAAAGAATCATATGGCAAAAATAGAACTTAATCTCTTAAATGAAGCAATGAATACTTTTTGGTTGCCAGGTATAAAGTCCTCATGAGAAACTTAACTCTCCCTGAAGATTTAAATGAGAAATGTGCCGTCTTACTTCGTCTGTATGACAACACAAGCACTGAATGGCAGCTTGGAAAAAATAAGGTAAAATAACCTGACTGTGCATTTTGTGTTGGTGGTGCATATACAATGCTGAGGGGACAGGACTTAAGATTGCACAGCTGCAGAGATGTAGTTCTAATGGTAATTATTTCTGGCCTTTAAAGAAGCTGTGCATGCCTGTTGGGGCTCTTGAAACTCTTAAAGCAACAATTAATGGTTGTGCTGAGGAATTTGCTGTCTAAGGCACTTAGAAACTGACTGGTGATTTCAGTCACAGAGAAAGAGTCCACCTGAATTTTCTGTCACTGCTTACAAATGGTAGCACTGGTAAGGATCAGAACTTAAAATGTGGTATTTGGATTTTTTCATTTTTTAGTAGTATGGAACACGTGAGGAAACACTTTTGTTCTGCAGGGAGCTCCACTCATACTAATAAACTGACCTAACCAATACCTCCTCAGTGGCAGAAATCAGGGGGAAGAATTTTAGCCAGTGTTCATACGGCAGAATTGAGCTCCAAGTGTATTTGCCATCCTAGTCTGAGAGCCGTCCAGAGGTACATTAGACCTTGATGTGTGTTCTACCAGAGAACCTAACTTCACCCACATTTTTTTTTCTTTAAAGAAAAAAAAATCAAATTATTTTAGAATAAATTAAAGAATCAAATTTTAATTTTCGAAATAAAACAATCCAGGTGTTTTTTCACGTTCATTTTGCAAGTTTGATTGTAAACAACAGCTTGTGATTTGTGCTCTCAGATTTCAGCAAATGATATGAAAGCTTTGCAGACTTGGGAGAATATTCCCCATTTCAGGATTCAAGATCTCCTACATATTGAAAACTTTTTAAAAACATTTTTTAGTGCTGTAAGGTAGCAAATATATTTTGTAAAATCTGATTTCTATAGGAAATGCTCTTCTTCTTCTCCCCACAAGTGGGTGGTTTGGAAGGGTTTCTTCTCTTCCTCTATGCTTAAGGACTCTTAGACTTGCATTGGGAAAGTTGTTTCAATCATCTTGCATCTTACATTTCTTATCTGAAATATTCTGATGGCAATTGATGTCATCTTCCATCCCATTTTTGTAGCCAGTGGCTCACAAACACCACAGTGGTAGCATTGGGCTGCAGAGCTGGGCTGTGCTTCCCATTCTATTTCAGATGTAGCATATTAACAGCATGGACCCTGGAGAGTGCTTTGGCATCTTAGGGACACATGTTTATCAGAAATTGGTTTTTATCAACTGCTCATCAGGACCTCAGCAGGAGCCAGAGCTCTTGTAACTTCCCTTGCTGTGGCCTGGGCTCATCCTCCCCCAGGAGCTGCCTGTGCACTTGTGAGACTGCATAAACAGGAGAAGAGCACAGGAGGACACTGCTTTCAGGTAGAACATGGGATGAGGCACTGTCCTGCCCCTATATTATTTTAGAGGGATAATAATGACATTGCAATGATTTAGCTTCAGTGTGATTTTTTTCCTTGTCTTTTATATCTCAAGCTGCAATGCACCTGGTCAGGAAAAGGCATTAGTCTGAGCTTAACATCTGCTTACCACCCATTTTTTGTTCCAGAAGTAGCTGAATGCTTTTCTGAAGAATTTTGTTGTGTTTTTGAAAGCCTGTGTGTAAAGCAAAGAAAGATTGCTCACTGAGTGAAAAAAAAGGCTTTTTCCATGAGGGAAAACTTCATATAGAAAGAGCTGCCGAGTGCAGCTCTGACATTGGGACTTTGAGACTTTCTGTGGGACTTTTTCTGTTCCTGTTTCTCGGGTAACTTGTACTAGAAAGTCCCTTTCTAGTTTTGTTCAAAACTCACAACTGTGCCTGTCCTCAACAGTGCTGCTTTGGCTTTGGTGATGGGCTTTTTTCCATGTAAACACAGAGGAAAAACCAGCTTCTTTTGCATGTGAACACCCCCAAAAGTCAAAACAAAAACCCATTGGGTTTGGTTTTTGGGTTTTTTTTTTTTTGGGAGGCAGGGGGGATGTGAGATTATTTGGTTGGGTTTTGGGGTTTTTTTTCACATCAAGAGAAAACATCCAGCACTTCAAAGATGCATTCCTGCTTTTTGATGTCTTTGCAGCCCTCCTCCCTTAGCAGAGCCCACCCTGTCCATGAGCTTTCAAGCTTTCCTCATCCCCACTGCTGCTGTGGTGTGCAGCCTGGCTCTCATCCCACATTATCAAACTGCCACTGAACTGGCTATTTCCAGCTGCCCATGTGTGAGGCAGCAGCATGCCAGGCTGTTGTCACCCATAGCTGACACCAGCATGCTTGGCCTTTAAAAAAGAAGAGTTGAGAAGAGCTGGAAAAAGCGCTGACAGCAGATAGCTCACCACTATGCGAGTGTGTGGTAAAGAGCAGATGTCAAGGCAGGTGGAAGAGGGAAGCTGCCTCCCCCGTGCCCTTGCTTGACTGGAGGAGCAGTTTTACTCATTTAAGGCAAAACTGGCTGTGTGAGCTCAGTTTATGTCAATGCCATGTGCTAAAGCTGCCTCTGAGAGGCACTAGGCAGTGCAGGTGAATGGTCCAGGTTAATGCTTGGAGCCTGGGAAGCATTCTGTCTGTGGGAGGGTGGCTGGCCCTGGTGGGGTGTCTGGCCCTGGCAGCTCTCTCCATGTAACATCAGGAAAACACAGTCGAGTCCATGTGAGCATGAAGGCACTCTCATTTCTCCCTACTTCTGCAGTCCTGTAGCAATGTCTTTGGAAACAGCAAGCCTTGTAAGGGGTTGTGGAGCCTGATGTCCCTGTGAAAAAAGTAAATTATCAGGGTGTTATTTCTGCCCCTCTGATTAGAAAGTTCATGCTAAGCCCTGCAGCTTCTTTGGCCTGCGTTACTCTGGTGGGAAAGGCTGTTTAATGAATCCAGTAATTATGTTACATTTGGAAAAACCCTGCTCCTAATTAAAAGCTACAATAGGGTAATCTGACCCTTCCTATTGAAATCCAAAGTTAGAGGATCATCTGCAGGTGTTTTCTTTTAAGAGGAGTACATTTTGATTTTCTTTTTTCTGCTGAGGAAATAGTACATTTTTCTCTGAATTCAAAGCTGAGGCTTGCTGCTTAGACTGATCTGGCTCTCCCTTAAATATGGTGCTCACCAAAATTTGTTAAGTCAGAAGTTTTCTTATGTAGGTGTTTCTCCGGGAGTCCTTAGAACACAAGTTGGAGAAGCAGCGAGAAGCGGAAGTCACCAAGGCAGCAATGATCATCCGAGCGCACATCTTGGGTTATGCAGCCCGGTGAGTGACGACATGAGAATATTAATAGTGAGGATTTTAAATAAATAGATGAGTCTTCAAGAAGTTAAATCCTCCTGACACAATTCTCAACTTTTTGTAGGGGCCAGGCATTCAAGTCCTGTAAGTGGCTTTTGGAAACAGCAGCTGAAAATACCCATGAATAATGCAAAGTTTGAATTGTTTTAATATAATGAATAGGACAATACAGAAATTTGGAGGTCAGCCAGTACCCATCTGATTGTATCATGGCATTAGAGCCATGGTAGGAACTCTAGTTGGATGGCACCTAGTAGGGCTGCCCCAAGTCACCAGCTGAGATCCTGATTTGTCTTTGCTTCTTCATAGTACGAAAACAGAAGGAAAATAAAACGAACCCATTTGGTTCTTGGAGAACCAAGACATTATGTTACTGATTAATGTTTGACTTGATTACCTGGCTTCATGCATTATGTGTTAGGTGGAGTTGTTCATCCCATCTATTTATTTTTCTGCTTTTTCTATAAGTCAGTTGAGGACGGTTTAAGGAAGCTTGTTTGCATAATGAGGTAATTTCTTTTCATGTGCTTATTAGTCCTGTTCTTCTATTCTGACCAGTATGTTACTTAAAAACAATATCCCTTTTTTAATGCCAGCTATCCTGCTATGCATGGTCTTTCTTTTCAGAGATGTAGGATAGCTGTATATATTCTTTCTCTGCATGTGTGCACACACACAGAACTGTCTTTTTAGCAGCTCCTTGGCAGGGGCATAAGAACATGTAAGACGTGCATTTCCTTAATGAAGACACACACAGTGCTATCAAGAGATGAGAGAATCTTGCTTCTCAAAGGGAGAAGAATGTGAGCAGTGGGGGAGCTATCACAGAGCTAGAACTATCATGCGCTCACTATTGCAGGTCACCGTGGCAAGATCCCTCACAACTGTTTCATTACAAATTTGCTTCTTATTTTTCTCCCTCCAGAAAGCGGTACAGAAAGGTTCTCTACTATGTAGTTGTGATACAGAAGAACTACAGAGCATTCAGTGGTAGGAAGAAGTTCCTGTGCCTAAAGAAAGCAGCCACGGTCCTTCAGAAGCAGCGGCGAGGCCAGCTTGCTCGGCGCCTTTACAGGGAGAGGCTGGAGGAGAAGCAGAGACAAGAGGAGGAAAGAAGAAGAGAGGAGGAAGAAAGGTGCAGTCTCTGGCTTACATCACTCTACTGCCTGTGCTGTGTTAGGTGTTGGTCTGAAAGCCTTTATTTCAGGCTATTCTTGAACAAATTATTTTGGAAACCTTTGCTGCTTTTGCTAAAAGATCTATATAGCTGTCATGGTGGTTTCATAGTCACAAACATATTCGTTGTGATCTTATTTTTGGCTGTCTTTTCCAGGTGGCAGATGATCTCTGTAAGCTGAGCTATTGCCATAGCAAAGGAATGCCATGAGCTTATATTGAGCTTGATTGACTGACTTTTTTTCTTCACTCACTTTTAGGGAAAGACAAAGGCAAGAAGCAGAGCGTCTTGCCCAGCAGGTAAATTACATTCTTAATGCTTTCAGCCACCCTGTTTATTTGAGTATCTCAACCCAGCAATTAAAAAAATAAAAGGTACCTGTAGCATTAAAACTAAACTAATTACAGGAGCTGGCAGATAAAGCCAAAGGAAACTCAATACAGTTTGCATGGAAATTTCCTTCACCTGATGCTTCATTTAATTTCCAGCAAAGATTGAATTTTCTGCATATACTAGAACTTCTTTTTCTCAGCTATCTCTGAGCAAATGTATTCATGCTTTAGTTTGTTTCTTTTTCTTTCCTTTTCATTTCTTGCTGGTATGAAGATAGGGCTCCTTTTAAATGAATGAGCATGGTGGAGTGTAGAGCTTTAGAAATAAATTTTAAAAAGCAAGCTTGCATTTAGGGGCCTAACTTGATTTTATTTTTTTTTTTCATTTTATTTTTATGCAGGCTGAAGAAGAGAGAAAGAAGCAGGAACTGGCTGCCATTCAGAAAGCTCAGAAGGAGGCAGAACTGAAGCAGGAGGTGGAGAAGCAGAAAGAAAGCAGGCAGGTGGAAGAAATCCTGCGTCTGGAAAAAGAAATCGAAGACCTGCAGCGCGTGAAGAAGCAGCAGGAGCTGTCCTTGACAGAGGCTTCATTACAGAGGCTGCAGCAGCGCCGAGATGAGGAGCTCCGGCGGCTTGAGGACGAAGCATGTCGGGCAGCCCAGGAGTTCCTGGAATCTCTGAACTTTGATGAGATTGACGAATGTGTCCGAAACATTGAGAGGTCTCTCTCTGTGGGCAGTGGGTATCCTGCTGAGCTGGCTGAACAGACTGGAAATGCCTGCAGTGAAAAGCCCAATTTTAACTTCAGCCAGCCGTATCCTGAGGAGGAGGTAGATGAGGGCTTTGAAGCCGATGATGATGCATTTAAGGATTCGCCCAACCCGAGTGAGCATGGCCATTCTGATCAAAGGACCAGTGGCATCAGAACAAGCGATGATTCCTCAGAAGAGGATCCTTACATGAATGATACTGTGGTGCCAACAATTCCTGCTGCCAGCGACGCCATGGTCATACCTCCTGCCCACGACACAGCGAGTCTCCACAACTCTTCGAGCGGTGAATCCACGTACTGCATGCCAGAAAATGTATCCTGCAGACCCCCAGATTCTGTGGAACTTATTTCTCCCGACGGAGACTACGATTACGACCAGGATGATTACGAAGATGGTGCTATCACTTCTGGCAGCAGTGTGACCTTCTCTAACTCTCACAGTAGCCAGTGGTCACCCGACTACCGGTGTTCCGTGGGGACATACAATAGCTCTGGAGCATACCGGTTCAGCTCTGAGGGAGCTCAGTCTTCTGTAAGTAGCAATGTTTATATTATCTAATAATTGATAGGTGCTTTCTGATCATTTTTTTTCCCTGTTGTACAGCTGTAGATTCACTGTAGCTGTTCCTAGAAAACATTGTGTAGCTTGATTTGCTCAGAGCACCTATGGAAGTAGTGGTCTGTTGCCATCTAGATGCCACTGGGGTGAGTGCATTAGAGTCAGAGGCTGCTCAGATGCTGTTTGCAGTCCTGGGCTTTTGCACAGATGTGGTTTTAACTGCTTTAATGCAGAACTGTGTGTTACTTGGTGAGGAGCTCAGTGCACAGTGAAGTTCTTCTCGGTGCATGTGTTTGGAGTTGGGGTACCAGGTAGCATGTTGGGGAATTAATTTCAGAAAAACTAAATATAATTATGTGTGCAAGTTGCAAGAGTAGTGAAGAATAAGATGCTTGCAGAAGTCCTGACGTGCCAGGTATATTTTGAGATTATTTGGAGAGTAAAGTTCACGCAATGGAAAATGTTTAAATTACTGAGGCAGACACACATTCTGCAGAGAAATTTTTCAGTGCTGTTTACTGAGTATACTGTGGGGTTTCCTTCTACAAATATTTTTGAAAGAATATGATTTCCTCTACCACTCAGCCAGTGTTTCTGTGAGACTGTCTGATTGGGAAAGAGAAACGGTATTTCAGGAACACTGACTTGTTTAGAAGGAAAACTTCAATGATATAATATCTGCCACCTTTGAGGCAGTGATAAGCAGTCCAAGAGCCATTGTGAGTGTTGGGTTAAGTTGACAGCTCTTGCATGAGAAAGAAACACTTTCAGTGTCTCTGTAGAGGATGCCTTCCTGCTGCATAACTCTGGATGTGTGTCAGATACAAAACAGAAATTCTGACTTTCTGGGGTGAGGGAAAGCTAGTACCACAGCTTGTGCAAGGTTTCCTTTTCAATACATTTCTGAGCTGTTCTCCCCAGCACTTCAGTGATAGGGGCAAATACCACAGGATAGCCTACCCTGACCATACTCTTGCAAAGGGATAACTTTACTGAGCATCTACAAAGCTTTTGCACGGATTTGTTGTGTAATCAAACAGTTCAAGCTGAAACTTACTACACTGTACTCCTTCCTTTGTTAGCTGGGTGAAAACCAAGGAGGAACCTTCCAATACATAATAAAATGTTTTAGCTAGAGTTTTCTAAACCAACTTGATCTAAACTCTTTCCTGAGAGATTATGACCTTTCTTTCCTCTCTTGTGTAGTTTGAAGACAGTGAAGAAGACTTTGACTCCAGGTTTGATACAGATGATGAACTTTCCTACCGGAGGGATTCAGTCTATAGCTGTGTCAGCCTGCCCTACTTTCACAGTTTTCTGTACATGAAAGGTACTGGATGAATCAGTATTTGCTAAATAGACAAAATAACCAGAAATATTTATTGTGTATTACACCCCCAATTCCTGTAGAGTTAAGCTATTTTCTCATTTTTCAAAGGGTGATGGAAAAGTGACTTTATTTAATTTGAGCTGTTCTCAAGCTAAGCTACTTGCAGTGGCTTATATCTAGCAATGTTTTTCCCTTCTGCAAAAAAAGATCAATATTTTGGGTCGCCTCTGTTTCCTCTTACATCTTTGCTGTCTTGCAAAAATGAAATATTCAGTATACATAGAGAAAAATAACTTACAAATCCAATTGTATCAAATTTTGAGGAAAGCTGATTTATGCTGTTAAAACCTTGTAACATAGACAGTATTCTACATTGCAGACCAATTTTACTGACCTTAGTCAAATTTCACTTTGGATCTGGAAGACATGAAGAAGGTTACACGTAGCAAAGGGATGTGAGAGACTATCAAAGAATACAGACAGGAGTTCTCTGCTTAAAATTCTTGGGTTAATCTTTTGATGGTTGATAGAAAATTGTAATCTAGCTGAATCCTTGTATGATTTCATCACTGTTGTATACCTTATTTAGGTATAGGAACAGTGATGAGTGTACACACCACAATGTTTGTGTGAAAAAATAATGCAGTTGGCAGTAGCATGGCTTTTACTTTCTGACATAGCTAGCAGTCAGTTTTTGTGGGATGACAGGATTTGGTCATCAAACAGGAACAGTTTGATTGAGGTTTTTATGACTGTGCTGTAACTCCAGTGCAAAAGGTGCATTGCCTACTGTATGGCCACACTTTGGTATGACTGGGCTCACACTGGTGTATTTCCTGCTCTAAACATAGCTTTGTCAGGTTCTGTGGTTTTGAGTTAAATGTTGTTACCTCCCAATAACCTGGAGAGAGGAAAGAGCTTAACACTAGATTTTTTTTTAGATTATCACTGAAATACATTGAAAACAGTCTTAAAGATCAGATTCTTATGTGCAGCAAGACTTTTCAGTAATTTATTATTATAGATATGTTATGTATATGTACATGTAATTATATGTATGTTCCATGTATTTTTGTAATACAGAGACTTACTACAATTTATAATTTAAGGGTGTTTAGATTGACAACAATATTGGTGACCATAAGGATATGCAAAAATGAGGTTTTGTGGCTTACAGCAGACACTCAGTTTAACTGCAGTGTTGTTGGTCAGCACCTTCCAGTTTTGGTGCTGTTCACAGCATCTGTTTTATGATACAGCTGTTTGTTTTAACTGCATATAAACCCACATTATAAACCCACATTTGTCTCTCTTGCCAGGTGGCTTAATCAACACATGGAAGCGACGCTGGTGTGTCCTGAAAGATGAGACCTTCCTGTGGTTTCGTTCTAAGCAGGAAGCACTTAAGCAGGGTTGGCTTCACAAAAAGGGGGGTGGATCATCTACGCTTTCCAGAAGGAACTGGAAGAAAAGATGGTTTGTTCTCAGGCAGTCCAGGTTGATGTACTTTGAAAATGACAGTGAAGAAAAGCTAAAGGGTGCCATGGATGTCCGAACTGCCAAGTAGGTTTACATAGCTTTATGTTAGCCATGGTTCCTTCTAAGTAGTACTTGGGGCTCAGTCTGAAGACACTGAGTGCCCTGCCTACAATTTGTGGGAATGCAAGCAGGAGAGCGTGTGTGGTGAAGTTAGTGAAAGCAAGTGTTGTCCTTAGTTGGCTCTCTCTTAAGTCTAGAGAGTGCTCCAGAGTTAAGCCAGTGCCAAATACTTCAGAAAAATGCTGCTGTAATGAACCCATCTATGCTTTCTCCCAGACTAGAGGCCCTACTTAGTCTGTAATGATTCCCAAGGCAATTTGGGGCATGTTGCCAAGTCTGTAGCTGCAGGCAAACCCAGAATGAAGAGGGTGGAATTAATAGGCCCCAAGTATATTGCAGTTCGCATGGGTCAAAGCTGAATCTTCTGTATGTATTTAGATTTTTTTTCATGCTTTAAGTAATTGTGGTAGTCTAGAAAAGTCTTTAAAATGCATATATTCATTAAAAAAACAAAATTACTAAACCTAATAACTTATGCCTTGTTAACTGAAGTTCCTTAAGCCCAAGAATTTTACGCTTCCTGAAGCACACAGAAAAAAGAATTTTCTACTGGATGGTATTTTTCTTTCTAAACAATTTAGGATTATCTACCTAATTTAAAAAATTAGAGTGTGCTAACGTTTGTTGTCTCTTTTCTCTATAAAGTGTACCTAAGCTTTCATCCAAAGTAGAGAGAAACAGAAAAGGCTAGTAACACTCAATTCCACTCTGTGCCTTGTAATCTGCAACTATCCAATTTGTTACTTTAACAGAGAGTTAAACTAAATTTAAGTCTTTGATTAATCATTTCTTTGGCAGTTCTGGCTTGAGCCTGATTTCAAGTAGGACAGAAAAGAGTTTCAGTGAGAATCCTGACTTGCTCCTGAAATCCAGTGGGCTGTTGGCAGTCAAGTAAATCTCTGAATAGAAGCTGAAGATCCCACCTTTTTTTTTTTCTTTTTGTTAAAACTAGATTTGACTCTGTCTCATGTACCATAGCATTTATTTAGCATATTTTTCTAATATGTTCAATCAATCATTCTTTTTTGTTGTTGTTACCTCATTGCTTCACTGGCTGTGCCCTATAGACGTTCTTTGCTGCACGTACCTTTAAAATTATCAGACAAAGGTTACTGAACCTAGTTTGAACTGTAGGTTCAATCAATGACTATTTGTTTGTAAATTAGCTAAAAGCAAGGGTACATGTATTTAAAGAACTGTGTTTCATAAGGAATAAACAATAGCTTTTCTAGATAGTGTTAATATTTACTGAGCGCATTCCTAACCTATAGTGCAACTCACGTATTTCACCACTCTCTGTTAGGGACCTTGTTCAATTTTAAAAATCTCAGGCTGATTCACTTAAAACACAGAACAGGGAGGTATTCTGTTGGACACTGTTACTGAGAGGGAAGGAATCAAACAGTAAAAACTTACAGCTTTTTATATTGATAGCAGATAAATCATCCTCATGAGTCTGATATGCAGAGCTTGCATATATTGTTTATAGGACAGAGATCTATGAGAATAAATGAGCTGATATGAAAATATAGCCAGTTAAGGAAATAGTAAGCTTCAGGCAAATACAGCAAAACAGCAAAAAGAAAATTAAGTTTATTTTTTAAGCTACAGGGAAATCTAATGTCATACTTTAATTATTGCTAAAACCTTCACAGTTGTTTTTATATCAATACTTAGATGTCCAAACTAAAGTTTAGACATATGTAATTTTTCAGCAGATGAGCGCTCAGATTTTTCTGGAAGTCATGTTTGGAATTGTCCTTATGCTGATTCACAACCACACAGAATCACTAATCCAGGTTTTGTTGGCTTTCAGTTTTCAATCTTCAACAGCTTTCTTCTAGCACTCCAAAAATCACTTGGTTATGCAGTCAGTTCAGAAATATATCCATTTCTTAACTCAGTTATCTTTGCCTCTCTTGGGGTTTGATATAATGCTTTGCTTTTTCTTTAGTTCTTGGTAAAATGTAACAGAATGGTCACTTTGGTATAGTGACATTCATAGTAGTGTGAATATTTGTATTGTGTGGGCAGAAAACACAGCTGTAGTTTGGCAAACCAATACTAAATCACATTGTGAGTCTTGCAAATGAACCTGATGAAGACTGCTGTTCTATTAAGTATCAGTAGTTTGTGAGCTTCTCAGCAGAACATAATTTTCAAAATGTTGGTAATCTGTAATGCTCAATATTGGTGTTTTCCTTTTTTTCAGAGAGATTGTTGATAATACAGGCAAAGAAAATGGTATTGATCTAATAATGAGTGATAGGACCTACCACTTAATTGCTGAATCTCCTGAGGATGCAAGGTATGAAAATCATCAGGCCTATCTTCTTTTCCTTTTCTTTTCCTTTTTAACCTCTATGCCATTCTGACTTCAGCTTGTCACTAATTTGTTTGACCACTGTCACAAAATATTC
>VYZP01013943.1:3906-38427 GCA_013400635.1 Hypocryptadius cinnamomeus
CACCGAAGTACTACCATAGTCATTTATATACTCAGTATTCTGTACTGAATTGACAACTTTGAAGAAGCTTATAAGACGGATGTCTATTTCATGTTCCCCCCACTAATTCTTTGATGGCAGAAGTCTAGGAAGATTTGACATAAGATCTCCACTCAGCAACACACCCAGGCTTAGGCTGGAAACCCTTAAGGGGCAGCATTGTTGTTGGCACTGTGACAGTGTGGGAGCCCCAATCACGGACCACTATGCTCTTGGATTTAAGCTTGGGCTTGCATGATATTCCTGGGGGAAGCACATCATCATGACCCAGGGCCTTCATTGAGGTGGAATTTTAAAAACTACTGCAAATAGCTTAACATTTGTGGAGTTCTTCCAAAGAATTATACTGTAGTTTCTGGATCTTGGCTGTTCAGTATATACCAGCAGACCTGCACTGTACTCCACTGGAAAAACCACATCTGTTCAGGAAAACTGCCTGGGCTCCTGAATGTAATGCTCGTCTGCTCTTTTCAGCTCCAAGCTGAAATCTTGTTTGCCCCTCAGTACTGCTATACTCCAATCAGTGGTTGGGTCTTTGAGGGCACCAAAAGCAGGAGAGACATGTACATGCATGTGTCTGCACGTGTGTGTACGTACACATACACACAGCGGAGTGCAGTGACTTCCAGCATGTACTCTGTATTAAAGTGTTCCCGTGTTTGCTCATAAAACAACTTTGAAGTTTTTCAGACGATAGTTTTCCAACTTCCTTGCTAGATTTCGGTATCTTTTCTTCACATTACACAGCATAAGGTGTGAGTTTCAAAAATCACATCTGAAAAAAGCACAGATCCTGCTGACCTGGATGCTACAAAATCCTTCTTTCTCAGCAGTGCTTGCTTTTAATAACCAGTATCTGTTGACAGTTTCAACACAACTGATTTGCTATGATCTTTTTTCTTGGAGCCCAATCCTTCAACTTTTCACATGTATTTCCTTCGAATTTTGACCTAGTATATAGTTTTATTCTCTCCCAAGTTTGGTGTAAACATGCCTTACAATAGTTCATCTCCATCAGTGGTATAACAGAGCTACTGCCTTCTTAGTTGTGTGTAGATAAGTCAGTAAGCACATTTATAGAATGTCATACTTTACTCAAAAACCTCTGATTTGATACTTCTAAGTGCACATGTTAAGTCATGTGTATAATATGCTAAAGTACATCAAACTGTGATAATGAAGCTGAATAAAATATTTAATAAAATATTTGAAATATTTGATGAGGACCTTTAAATAGCTTTCTTTATGTTCATTCTATTTTGGTTATCTAGCGTGTGCCTGTAAACAGTTTCCCGTTTAAAACTAATGATTGCAAATAAATACTATTCAAATGGAGCTTCTTTGATACTTCACCTGCTTTACCATCAAATGATTGTTTACTTTAACATATGGCTGAATTAGCAGTATTTTCAGAATTTGTTTTTAGCTACAGTATAACCTTGTTGGGTTGTTTATATTAAACAAGCTCATTTTCACCGGAAAATGGAAGATGCCAAAACTACAGCAAATGTATGCTGTAGTTTTCTGTCAGATCATCCACTCAGCTTCTACACAATGACTGTGAAGATGTCATTTACTTTGCAAAGAACTTCTGCCCAATTGTTCTTCCTTATATGTGTCTATACTGGGAGCTTCCATTCTATTTTTTAAAACTTCTGAGCCTGGCTCAGCACTGTTGACATTGCTTAGAAGATCCACAGATCCGTTCAGGTGCCCCAGAATTCTGTGGACTTACATTGCATGAAGCTGGAGGTTGTGGGACAGAGAGAGCCAGGACTCAGTGCAGTTACGATTTTGAAGAAAAGTTTGCCTTCTCTTCTGAGCTTTCTAGGTATCCACTTCGTTTTTGTGGATTTTGTCTTCTTTGCACAATTGGGAAGCTGATTGATAGTCAACAAAGATAAAAGAGAAGTCATCCACAGAAGAAGCCCTTGCTGTGATTTCAGTCTTTGGACATAAGAGAACTTACTCAGGAATGGTTTATCTTTTAGAAATAAGTAGCAAGTGACATCAATGCCTAAACATAAAGGTAGTTATAATAAAGGTAGTTATAATAAAGGTAGTGGGAACCTACTACTACTACTACTTTGGAAACTTGTTTAAACCAGGAATCTGCTCTGCCCATATATTTTACCCTCCTGAGGCTTGAAAATTAGACTGTTTGAGATCTTCTCTTTTTCTGTCCTTGGATGCCTGAAACCTCCTTGATTGCCATGTATTTTTTGATCACAGAAGACCCCAGAACAGACTTCATGAAGCCAGTAGACACTGGCTGTTCACATGGGAGCAGTCAAAAGCAGCAGAAGGGAAGCCTTTAGGGTTTTTTTATCTGTGTGCTATTTACTCAGGAAAGAAGAAATGTATGCAATCTTGCACTGCCTTTACTGGGTATGTGTCAGTATCTCTGCAAAGAAACACCAGGAATGGAAAAGCTTCAGCCTTAAAGGCCATGTGAAGGTCATGGGAGAGGGGAAGGAAAGTTCTGATTCAGTGAGCAAAAAAAAAAGAAGAAATTTTAAGAAATGCATGTTCTGTCAGTATTGGGTGCCCTGTCAGGGACCTTGAAGTCACTGTTCACTTTTTTTTATTACTAAATTACCTTACCACAGTTGTCTTCATTCCTTGAAATTCCCATCTTTTCTCCTCTGTTCTCATTTGGTTCTTCCAACTAAAAACCTGCTGAATTCAGCTAATTCTCAGTGCATCTAGATCTGGTTTGTTACCCACCTCTCACTCTGGTTGCTTTTTGCAACTGCATGGCATTTCACTGACTCTTAACTGTCAGGTAAGGTAAATTTCCACTAATACTTCTGGAAAAACACAGGATGGAAAGGCATCATCCAGCTCAAGCACCATGCTTTGCTAGACACTGCTATTCTCCCCTCAATACCATTGTTGGGTCTCTTTCATTGTTCATTCCAGAGATTTTTAATGTACAGCTAACCCTGTTTTCAGAGAGACTTTTTTTCCTACAATGTGACAACATGGAGTGAGACACAGTATACCTGGGCATACAGTAACCATGCTATACACCAGCTCGTGTGGCTGTCAGTTCTCCAGTAGGACACTAGCACTTTGTGATAAAATACGAGATGCATTCCTATCTCTGCTGCAAAGTTCCGTTTTGTTTTGTTTTCTGAAATAAAACCTGTAAGATATAACATCTACCTTCTATCCAGTGTCAAATGCTTTTTTTTGTGGACTGTTCTTGGCACAGCAACAGTAAGAAATTGAGCTCTAATACAGTTGTATTTAAAATATACTTGAAATTTCATCAAGGTTGTTTTCTGATTGGAGAATCATTAGATGTTCAGCAGAAGTGCACTGGCCCACAGTGTCACTGCTGCAAGCCCAGCTGAAATTCCAGTTGAAAATTCAGCCTATAAGTACAAAATACAAAACATGTATTCCATGTAGAGCAGCACTTTAGCTTATTTGTCAGCCTGTGAAACAAGAGGAATTGATTGAAATAGACTCAAAAATCAAGCATGTTGAGTCAGAATGACGTGCTTAGCATTGCAGCACACTAAGAGAAGGCAGGTTGTTATCAAACAACATCCAATTTAAGAAAACAAAAAGGGTGGGAAAGAGAAAACCTTAAGTCCTGGAAGGTGTCCTTCCAATCCAAAAGAAGTTTTTGGAGTACATCTTTGGAGTACAAGTTTCATATATGGCTCACCAAAGGCTTCCCAGTTACAGCAGACCATCAGGCTTCAGTCAGACCAATCTGAGTATCCATTCCCTTCCTTCCAAGGGTGGGTTCCCTTAATACCTGGTCAGCACATCTGGGTTATTAAAACATTCTGCTGTTTTTAGGAGTTAAGGAGAATTTGGAAATCAGATAGTACCGATCTGTCAATAGTTTAGGATAGTTAGTTTTGGTTTCTGTATCCAATAATAATGGCTTTTGTAATGGCTTTGGAGCTCATGTGTTTTCAGTCTTGCAGAACCAATGTCATTGATTCCAGCAGCCTGCAGCATGCCATTGCCATTGGCATCTGTCAGAGTGATGTCATTTGTAGCAAATTCACTGCACATCTCTCTCTTGACAGACGATTCCCTGTTACATTCTGAGATGATTCATCCTGGTATAGGACTCCCAACTGTGGTGTTTGTTATGAAGCTGGGCTCTGGCAGGGGTAGGTTCTTTCGGTACAATCCTCTCCACTTCAGGATGGCAAAAAGTTTGTCAATGCTTCGACAACTTCGTGTGGGCTCTGTGCTTGCCTGCAACTGCTGAGATAGATTTTTGTAATACAAAGTGAAACCCAGCTAGGAACTCGATGGTGAAGTTGGACCTTCATGAGCTTCCAGGTTTCAGTAGGCAGTACAAAGATTGACAGGTTGTGGCAACAAAGCTGTGTTTGCTATTGTTTTGAAGAGCAGTGTTTTCTAGCAGAACTAAGGTGGCAGGGAAATTACCATCACAGCAGATGGACAATTCGTTGTCTTCAAGAGCAAGGTTTGCCAAGTGGTCTAAAAAAAAAGCAGAAATTGCAGTTCAAGTCTGTGGCTTGGAATGGATGCTGTGTTTTGCTTCGGTGATTGTAGCAGTAACTTTCCAGTTAGAAGTAATGTGTGAGCTGCTTGAGGGGTGATGGAGTTCTAAATCGTCCCATTACTCCCAGATGACAGATCTATTTGGCACATGCTGTAAGTGTTGCTAATGTTGCTTCCCTGCAAGTGCATCATAAATAATGTCAAGTGGTCATCCTTATTTGAATCAGTAATTAAGAAAATTCTTCTTGCTGTCTTAAGAAAATACACAGTGCTTGGCTGGCACAAGGCATAGTTTTACACTGGAAGGTAATGGAGGGAAGCATTTGTTGTGTGACTGTTTAATCTTGATACATAATTTTTTCCAAACATCTTTGCTAGTAATTGTCTGTAGTGCACCACATTTAGACGTAGTTAATTGAGCTCTGGTATCTTTCAAAGTGAAGGCAACTACTTACTTCTCATGCAGAAATCTATGCCAGCAAGGAAGTCACTTAGGGATGAAGGGTTGCATTTTTGAAATAACTAATTTATGAGGATTTTACTCAGGATGTGTTTCATGGGTGAGAACCTTGAAAACACCATAATACACAAGAGTCAGTATAAAAGCATCAGCTTCATATTCATGGATTCTGTTAATCTACAACTAATTTAAAGAACCTAGACAAAAAAATAGATATTTCCTGTTCCACCTTGACACGGTGGTTCTCTAGTTAAAGGCCAAGGGTTGACAGTAGGGATTTAAAAGCATCTTTAATGATGAGATAAAATGTATTCTTAAATAGAAATTTCTGGGCTTTTAGAACACTCAGAAAATACTCAGTGTGCTTTGCAAGATGAGCAATTTTTGTAGTACTTTTGATAAATAAAACCACAAATACAGCTATTTCAACAGTCTTAAGATAAGTAGAAAGTGGCAAATGGGATTTTTTAGATGCTGTGAGTTGCCTGGACATAGATGGGAGTCCCTTAGCAGTGCTGGCTTGTCACACCTGAGAGTGCTTGTGGGAGGATATGGTGGCTTGCCTGGAATGTGCATTTGTATTCAACATTAAACCACCATCCCACAAATCTCAGCCGCTGGAAATCCTTTTCCATCAAGATACAAGGGACATAAGCAGCATAAAAGCTATTTAAAAAGAACTGGTTGGGTTTTTTGTCCTACTGAAAATGCTTTATATTTGCTAGAGACAGATCTCTTCCTTGCATGGTTTTCTTTATGTTGTTGCAGGAAGTTGGGAACACCAAGCTTCACTTGCAAATCTTTCACCTTGCGTTTCAATTATCTTGCCTTTCTCTCATTTTTTGAGAGGCTGAACACGTGGTAGATATCAGTGGCAAAACATACCACAGATTTTCAGTGGGATGGACAGTATCCCACACCTTCCCAAGCTACTGCATAACTCTGAAAAACCTTCAGTGTTTTTTTAATTAGTATTTTAACAACAGTTTTCCTGAGCTATGGCTGTGCATCAAACACAGCTTCTGCAAAAAGATAGGCAGAGGGGGTGGGATCCTGCTGGGAAGTGGACAGAGCAGCAAAGCTGGCCTCCCCAGGCCTTTCTTGTGCCCCAGTTCTCTGTAGGAAAGCCCACCAATGCCAGAGCCAGGTACCCAGCAGGTTTTTGTAACCTGATAAAGTATTTCCTCCTCCTAGCAGTTTATTGTGAGATTCACAGTTTATGGGAATGTGGCCTGGTTCATTTTTTAGTGCATGGCTTAAATTTACTTTTTTTTTTTTTTTTAAAGCCAAACCAAACCCACTTCAGTACTGCATATTAGACTTAAAACATTCACAAGAACTCATGCTAAGCCTTAACTTGCAAAATAAAACTCAACACATTTCTAAATTTCTTCATTAAAGGAGGAAAAGGCAGCCCCCTGACAATTACACTTTTTTTCTCTATAGTTACAGAAGAAATCTTCAAATAAACCTAATACTGGATTTTCCAGTTACCTTGCTCATACAGCCTCACCTAAGGCAGCAGGCACATGTAGGGGCAGCCTGCGGGATCAGACATGCAGCATTATGGCTTTCGCTCCAGTGAAGGCACCCTGGCCATCAGAAAGCTGTGCAGCAGCCCCACTGCATCCAAAGGGATGGGATAAGGGATGCCAGCTGCCAGGTGCTGCAGACAGCTGCAGTTCAAGTTGCACCTGCAGGGTTCAGGTAGCCAAGGGCTCTTGCCCTGCATGAGAGTTCGTAAAATGTTGCTTTTAATTTCTGTGTCTTTCACCTGCTTGTGTTTCAAAGCTGTTCTAGGCACTTTGCATGGCAGAGATTGTGTTGGGAGCGCAGTTCCCTGCAGGTTTGAGTTGTTACAGTCAGAGATTGGCAGTGGAAGCACCGGATACTTGCTGTTGTAAACTTCATCCATCTCGTTGAAATACTGTTGTGGTGGTGGTTGTCTCAAGGCTCTGTGCACATGGCATAATTGCTGGTGTAAAGACATTTTTATCCTCCTGTTATTTTTACTGAGCACTGCTTTCATCAAGAAACATGAATGGGGGAAGGATGCCACAGACTTTCACAATTAAATCTGTCCCTAAATGGTCTTTTTTCACCCATGTTCAATTTATAATTAGGGGTGGGGGGATTAACTCAGGGTGCAGACAAGCCTGTAAGGAAAGACCACCACCTCCATAAATCAAGTTCTGCATTTTCTGCTTGTGTTTCTAAGTTGCTAAAGTAATTGCTAACTGCAGAAATGGTGAACAGATGGATTCCCACTGTCATCCATAGGTGAGCGTGGCAGACCAGTGTGGCTGCTGCTGTTTGTTCATTTCCTTTCACTCCTTGTGGGCTGACTGCCGTTATGTTGCTGCATTAATTGTGCACCATAAGACAGCTGAGAGGAGCTGGGGGTGGGAGGCCAGCTTTGGGCAATCATGTTACGTGAAACTCAGCGTCGCACATCATCATCACAGTAGTGTTGGTATTTCCTAAAGGTCTTTCATCTTGATGTCTGTGAGTGCCTGTTTTAAAATGGCCCAGGCTCCTAGCTTGACTTTTTTTTATTATTTTCTTTTTTTTTTTTCCAAGACAGAGTTATGTTTCATGTAAACCACATAGTTCTTTGGGCTAGTTGTAGCAGATTTTAGAAACCAGATGCTCCTTGAATGCCCAACTCACGCAATCCATGGGCAAGAGCCAGTGAAGGGTATTTAAAAGAGGCAGTGGTTCTTGTCAGCATGGGGTTTTCTTGTTCATCATCAACTTATCAGAAGATAGGTCAACATTTTTCAAGATGAAGGAGGGCTTTCTGTGACAGCTTTTGAATGTCAGGGTGGATGTTTCTGTATGTTCTTCTTCATTTGCTACTCCCCACTTCCATCTTTTTTCTGGGTGGTTATAGAAGTAGACAGGGTTTTGGCGGTATGTGAGGAAAGTGAGCTCACTCTTAATAGGATGTCTGAAGTGCTTGTGTGTGTTCCTGGACGAACAGCAAGCTAAGGCAGAAAACCAAACAGCTGGACAGGATATTAAACATATCCTGGGTTGTGGCAGGATGAGATCTTGGCAGTATTTACTTGGTGCAGAGTCACAGGGCCAAAAGGGACTTGGAGACATCAGCTAGACATTTTCCAAGGCAGATTAAGCTATACTTAGCACAGACCTGATGTGTGGATGAGTGAGTGTTGAACGTGTCCTTAAAAGCCTCTAATAGTGGAGAATCAACCATTTCCCATGCTGTTTTTTCCAGTGTTTTGACTGTCTTTTTGAGGGTGGTTTATTCCACCAGTGCCTAAGTACAAAATTTTAGGGTATAGCAGAAAAAGACAGTGCCCTCAAATGACATTAGATAGAGGAGCATTTTAGCTGTTTTTATAAATGCAACCTAAAAAATAATGGTCAGGTAAAATCTGAGACAAGATTTTCAAGGAACACCAGCCCAAATTTGCTCACTACAGGACTCCTCCATGCCTTTAAAAACCTCTTTCTTCAAATGGTGTGTCAGGTTGATGGTTAATAGCCATATCAGAAAGGTTCAAAGAGACCTTTCTCCTCATGCTGTGTTTTCTATCCAGTAGTTGCCTTCAATTTTGTTTCTTTTTTTACAGAGTTCAGACAGTGAAAAAAACAGACAAACCAAAAAATTCCCAGCCCCAAACCAACCCAGCTTGCCATCCTTTTTCCTTGCTACCCTTTTCAGATACTACAAGGCCATCAGTAAAGCCATATTACAAGGAGGAAACCAAAGGAGAACATCATCTATTTCTTTAAGCAGTTCTTGTGCCAGCCACAGCAAAAGGCTGGAGAGCCAGCAGGGGCCAGAGCCTGCCCTTGGCCTACAGCTGTCCTCTCCCTGCTGCCTCCTGCCTTGCAAACAGCCTTTTTCCTAACTATCCTCTGGTGAGATGCTGCTGGCAAGGCATCACCTGTGCTTGCAACAAGGTCCCTGCCTGGGGTCTGATGCAGCCTGTCCCTGAAGACATGGGAAAAGCTGCGTGCAGTGTGTTTGCAGTGCAGGGAGCAGGACATGCCCGGGTCTCTGCTTTGACACAGGGACCCATGGCTGTGCCTGCAGTACTCTCTCCAGCTCCAAACTAGGACTAGTGGAGTAATTTTGAAACAGTTAGGAGACTAATGGAGCAGTGCCAGTGTGTTACAAGAGCTGTGCACTCCCCTGTTACCTCTGCACCAGTTTAGCTGGGGCAATGATGCAGTTTATTGAGGAGTCTCTGGGTGACAGCCCATGCTGAGAACCCATTACTGGGAATAGGCATCCAATGGGGAAGCAAAGGGTAGAGCACGTACCTCAAGCTGGGCAGTTGCCTTCCTTTTCTGCCTGTTGTGGTTCATCAGGAGGCTCTCAGCCTGGACTCCTGGTCGCTGTGCCTGGTGCCCTGTGCCTGGTGCCAGGGCTTTGCCCTGCTTACCAGAAGTTGCAGGCTTGCAAGAAATGGGTCGGCAAATCTCTTACACTCTCCTGGTCCAGGCACCAGGCAGAGATCACCCCAGCCATGCTGGCATGTGCTGGGACCCTGCCCCAGAGCCCGCAGCCCTGCTCTTCTGCGTGGCCACGCAAAGCTCAAGGAGGGGAAGGCAATGGCAAAGCCCCCTTGCTCCAGTGGCAGCTGGCACCGGTGCCTCCTGCAGTGCACAGCAACCCTGCCGTGGTCAGGGCCTGCAACACTCCCCAGGGCTGCTAAGGCTGCGAGCACCAGCCCTGCACAGCCATGGCTCCATGGCCTCGGCAGGAACAGGTGCAGGCAGTGCCGAGGTGGCCCTGCTGCCAGAGGCATTCAGTGCCTGTTGTCTGCTGTGGTACCCCAAGGTCTCGTTGAGCTGCTCCGTGTGGTGGCACAGAGCTGGGGACTGACACCCAGGGAGTCACAGCAAAGCAGCACAGGGATTGTGTGCTGTGTTGAAGAGCTAAAACAAGTGGTACCACTGGCAGGACACAAAGCAGAGGCTTCCTATAGATGCTTGCTCCAGGTGACATCTGGCCCCAGTTATGGGCATGGATATGGCAATGAGCTTGGATGGATGGGGCACCCAGGTCTGTTCAGTTCCAGTAGGAGCCTTTGATGAAATCCCTGTACTGACCAAAGACTGACTTTGAAGGGCAGACCACCTCCTGCAGAAGTTGGCATTCTCCAAGCATTGAGAGAGAAAATATTTAATGGCTTAAAAAGGAGAAGGGGACAATGGAGCAGTTTAGAAAATGCAATTTCTTCAACAACTTTGTGATTGGAAGAACTGGCACTATAAAAGGGGAAACCAAACTTGCAGGAGGGATGAAATTATTTTCCCCAAGCCCAATAATCACCCTGGCTTAGAGCTAGGAGTTTTTGCTCCTGTTGTCACGCACGAACTGTGAAATATGGTGCATGCCTATCAGGCTGCACTTTGGTTGCAAATTAACCAGCATGTTCAGTAGTCCTCACTTTCACCATCAAAGTAGTCTTTAGTGATGCCTGGGGAAGGAAAAGTGTTTTCCTCCATGTTTCACAGTTTTTCTCTTGCCCTCACAATCTCTTAATCCTTTGTGCTCCCCTTGATTTTCTCAGTGCTGCTCAGCCCTGGGAACCCTACCTGGAGTAAGCAAAAACAAGTTACAGTGGAGACAAAAGTGACGAAAAAAAGTTGCACTTTACAGCAGATCTAACAGAATCAACCAGGGTATGATTTCCATCAGTAGTCAAAAAACACAAGAGCAGCCAGTACAGATGAATGTTCACTTGATTTTACAGTGTAATTGCTTCTCACTTCAAATTTGGCCCTTTTCCCCCCTTTCTCCCAGCATAACAACATGCTTCCTGCATTTTCCCTGCCTTGAGTATCAGCATGTGCTTTGAGTCCTGTAGAGCTGGAGAGGAATTACTAACAGAACTGAAAAATAACTCTGATCCTCTTACTCTTGCATGCACAAAATTCTTAACAAAATACAAAAAAAAAAAAAAAAAGCCATTTCTCTTGTGTTGTGCTTGCACAGTGTCAATGGCAAAACAAAGTCTAAGGCCGTAAATAAGGTGAAGTGATGCTCTGTGGTGATGCAGAGACTGAAGTGACTGAGTTTTAAACAGTGTCCCTACACATTGTCCTTCCTGGTACAGCCATAAAGCTCAGCTTCTAGCTTTTGTGTGCACCCCTCTTCTTGTGGTACTTTCCTGCCTGCTCCCAGTGGGTACCTGGATGAGACAAAGAAGGATACCTGCTGCTCAGATAGCTAAGATCGCTTCTGAGTTAGCTTGAAATCCCAGTCGGGAACTTTCTGTCTTTACTGTTTCGTAATCAAAGGTGCAGAGGGCGCAATTCAGCCAGGATGTGTTTGCCGGGCTGAATGCTCATGGTATGTGTGCTCTTGGGTACAGACCAACCTTCCTTCCCTCACACTGCAAATACATCCTGTTCCATCAGGGCATCCTTCTTTCAAACATCTATTTTTAAGCCCCCCTATCAAAATGTCAGAATTATTAGGAAAAACTCTTTGTTTATTGCCACACTTTCCTTGTGGCAATATATCTCTTGTGCTGTATCGAAGATGGCTTCTGTTGAGTGTGTGTTTTTGTCCAGATGTTGGAGCTTGCTCTGGAGGTTGTTTCAGCCTGGCTGGGGGGCCCAGGGAAACAGAGTGGTCACTTGTGCAGGTGGGACCATGCTGAGTCACACGGGCAGGATCCTGGTTTGGCAGGAAATGCAGCAGGCTGTGGGGGATACCCTCAGCGCTGCTGTGGTACCTGAGGCAGAGCAACTGCGTATCAGGGTGTGATCACTGATTTGGGAAGAGGCTTCTAGAAACCCTCAGGCATGGAGTGTGTTAAGTGACATCTGTGTCATGAACAAAAGTGATGTGGCATCTCATGTGAGCAGCGAGGGTTGGGCTGAGAGCAAAGTGATACCCTTACAAGAGGGGCCTCACACCTCCATCCCTGGGAAATCCATTGGGAGGGGCACTGCCTGTCTGCATGTGTATGCTCCCACTTTGCCTTTGTGAGTGGACCCCAAGACACAAACAGGGAGCAGACTGGAAAAGGGTGTCACAAAAGGCACCCTAGGCCTTGCTGGGCCTTTACGGTGCTCCCTGCAAATGTCTCTCCCTTCCTCATCCCCTGCTGGTGGTATGGGCTTGGCTCCTGGGCAGCAGCAGCAACATACAGTGCTCTGCTCCCTGCCTGCTGTGGGGAGCACAAGGCTCACACAGCCCAGTTGGAGATTTGACCAAAATGTGTTAAAAGTATTTTCTCAAATAGTCAGTTTTAATTTTAATAAGTCATATTTAGTAGCCTTAAGGACACTGGCTGTGTGAAAGGGAAAGGGTTATGTCCTGAAAACAAAGTCAGATGAATGGGTGCTGTGTGACGGGCTGCTGAGAGTTTGGTGTGGGGTGAGAGGCATCACATCTTCCTTAAGAGAGAGGAGCCCTTGCCATGTGGTTGAAAAGCACGGTGGGATTGACAGGGGAAGCACTTTGACTGAGAAATGTTCTTTTAGATTAAACAACAAATTTCTGCATGCACATACAGATTAGATCTTCGTAACGCGGCAGGCTTTGACAGTGTACTGCAGCATTATTGCTATTTATAATCGACAATTACTAACACTACAACCCAGTACATTTAGTGGTAGCAATTACAGCAACATAAATAGCAATCCAGATGACTAACAGCATTGCTGTCAGTGCAGGTGGCAGCTATAACATTAGACAAAGAAGTTGGAGGGAAGATATCAGGACTCGATATGTGAGCTTGGGTCTGCTAGTCTTTTATATACCATTTTTAATATACTTCCTGAAATGAAGCTTCAGAAAGGTACACTGCCTCTTTAAAATTAGTCTAGGAACTACAGGTAGTTCACATTATTTTTAAAATAATAAATCTCTATATATATATCTATATTAAAATATATATGTATACATAAGTTTGCTAGCCTACCTTGTGGAAAGGCTGCAGCTAAACTAAGTCTGAGCTAATATTGTATTACTATGGTCTTCTGGTTTGTAGATAGCCCTTCCTTATTAGATGAGGTTCTGTTCTTGCTCCACAGAAGGTGCCTGTGTATATAACTCCTTTGTATTGCTTTCTGCAGAGTCCCTTATATATTTCTTACTACTAATGCTGTGTAGAAAAGGAAATCCAGAGATTTTACTACTGATAATTAACCATTAATGGCCATTAGCAAAATAAAGATTTAGTTGTTTGGGAAACAGATTATTTATATTGTGTATGGTTTATTGCCTGATAACTTGTTTGGTGACTGGATATTCTTTTCCTTCTCCTGGTCCTTTTCTGCTTTTTCCAGCTATGGTGTTTACTCCTCACTTTGATTATCTAGCAGGCAATAAAGTATATTGTATGTTTTGAAGCCAAGTGGTGTGCTCCTTACTCGCGCACCGCAGGGAGCTGGGCGTGCTGCGGGGCAGGAAGCGGCTCTGCAGCCACAGCTGGCACCTCTCCTGCTGGAGAAGCCAAGGCCCTGGGACAGCAACCTGGCAGTTCCTGCTCCACCGGAGGGAATGCAGCCAGGAGCCGTCAGAGCCTTGCTTCCTCGGCCATCCCTAAGGACATGAGGAGGCCGTGTGGACACAGAAGAGTCACTGCATATCTTCTGAACTCATAACCACCCCTTTTACGTCTATGGCATGGACAGCAGTGGCAGTGGCAACTACTGTCACTGTCGCTGGCAGCTTCTGGCTCTCTCGACACCCTCATGCTGCTGGTTTTCACCTCTGGGAATGGACATCGGCAGAGGTCTGTGCTCATGCCAGGCCCAGGTCCTGTAACAGCAGGGGCACTCTGTGCTACACACAAGGCAGTGCATCCTCCATGCCCAGCAGCTAAACAGCCAGGCAGCGTGTGCTGAAACACCGCTCCAGGCAGACACTCGCACCCTAGACCTGATCTGCTTGTTTGGGGCTGCATTGCTTTGGTTTGCTTTGCTTTGAATGGGGAGTCAAGTTCTGCATGGCGGTTCCTCCCTCCTGACATCTGGCAGATTTTTTTCTGTGGTTCAAAAACTTCACTGCCAGATGCAGCTGGTGGGGGTGCACCCTTGGCTGTGTTTGCAGGAGGAGCACATCCTTCTCTGCTGCATTCCCTTCCTTAGCTGTGGCTGCTCAAAGGCTACCTCAGTGCTCTGTGTCACCCCCCCAAGGGGACACAGAGCACTGCCCTGTGCTTTGCCCTCCCCTCAACAGCCCTAGTGCAGCACAAGGGCCGCAGTCAGGCCACTCACCCAACCAAGCCAGCTCTTCTCCAGCAGCTGGGATGTGAGTGCATGGCCCAGCTCCTGTGCAGCAGCTCAGGGGACAGGGGGAGCAGAGTAAACCCACCTCCCAGTAAAGATCCAAAGGAACAAACAGCTTTGGCATCTGAGGAAATGAAGCTGCTAAAAAACTCAGCATCATTTTGTGTGTTTGTTTTGTGTGTTTGTTTTGCCCCATTCCACCCTGAAGCAAAAGTCTAAATGGTGGCACTGCCTGTGCAGAAAAGCTTCCCAAAAAACAGTAAAAACCTCACATTTGTAAGTCAAAACAGAAAATTTTTTTGTTTCAGTTCCAACCTTCACGTATTTTGCTGATTTTTGTGTGGCTGTATGTGTGCATGCTACATATAAGTACACCTCAATCCATCCTTGCTAGAAATTTAAAATAATGGAATTGTTCCCTGGGTACTGGTGCTCTAGATGATGGCAGTTGTGAACATGACAGTATTTTTGCAGTTTTGCCTTTGTGCAGCCTTGCTCAAGGTCCTGCCTATTGCCCTCTGGTCCCTGCACCACAAGCTGGGTTTCTTGGAGAGAGGGGACAGGCACAGGCTGCTGCACATGGCCCCTTGAAAAGGTACAAGCCTCCAGTTTGGTCCCTTACCATCTGCATCTCCTGCTGGGGAAAAAAAAAGTACTTTTTATAAGTATCTGGGGGGGGTGGGGTGGGGGGGGTGTTTGGGTGTTTGTTTGTTTGTTTGTTTGTTTTTCGTTTTGGTTTGGGGTTTTTTTTGCATCAGCAGAGAAGATGAACCAGATACTTGCATCCAGGAAATGCCTGGCATCATCTTTCCGTGCTTTCTGCATGATGGAGGAAAAAGATCACTCCCACTTCTAAGCAGTGAGGCTTCTCCCTTGGACCTTGACCCTCTCAAATAATCTTCTTATGTCCTTAGATGCCTGTGCCAGGAATTGGCCTCATTTTCACATCCCACATGGAGAAATCAGTTGGTGAAGTAGGCAGCAGCAAAGCTGGTGGCTCTGAGTGGGTACAGCAGCCCACAACATCTATATTCAGCAACTAATGAGCACTGGAGAAGTCTCAATTATGAAGCATATTTTATATGCATGTGTTTGTATTGTATATTTTTTCCTTTTTAAAATTGCTAATTAGGGCATATTTATGACTGACAGTTTGGGTGTTAGTTTTGCGTTTTTCATAGGGCAAATTGGATCCTCAGAGGCTTTTTTGCCAGCACAAATGAGATGAGCAAAAAGAAGGGCTGCTGCAGGTACTTGGGGAAGGTAAATGCCTTCCTCTCCACATTAGTCCAGCTGATAATCACAGGGACTGTTTGTACAAACAAAATTAACCTTGTGTTTGTGCTGGGCCTGGTGTCCTCAGAGGAAGCCCAGGGCAGCAGGTGCTCCCAGGTTTGTGGAGGGAAGGCGTGGGTGTGCTCCAGGCTCCTCCAGAGCTGTGGTTTGGTAAACTCCACATCCTCAGCCACAGACTGGAGCTCTTCTGTCTTTTGTTGCACCATTTGGTGAACAGTTCGAGCCAGCTTGCCAAAGCCAAGATCTTGCACCCCAGAGAACGAAGAGATGCTTTCCAGCTGATGGAAGTCTGACAAATGGCAGTGAGGAGCTACTTGGTTTGGGTGAAAGCAGAGTGAGGCAGGGGATGACCCACCAGGCTGTCCCAACCCAGTGGATTCAGGAAACAGCATTGGTTATCAGCCCAGCTGTCTCAGGACATCTGACTAGCAGGAGTTTAGGGCAAAAAATGGGCAATGTTTCAGCCTGCAAGTCCTGGGGCTCAACTGTGAGAGCATCCTGACAGCTTGTGGGTTTCCATCTGCTGCACAGGGGCTGGGTTGAACAAGACCCTTTGAAGCAGGAGCTCATTCCTGACCAGCCAGGCCCTCTTCAAGCAGCCGGATCCTCCAGGGTGGTTGGTGTTGAAATGCTTGCTATGAAGGGAAGTTTCAAATCCATGTCATTTTAAATAAATAAATAACTAAAGCTGGGCACCATGAGCCATTTGGGGCTGGAATCATCGTCCTCCTCCCCCCCCCATTACTGCATATCATCAGCTTCCTCTTCATTTAGATAGATGGGAGGACACACTTGGGCTGGCACTTAATTGCCCATCATAAGAACAATTAAATTAATTAGAAGCCTGATACTGCAAGGCACAGAGAGGAACCCTCTGTGTCAGTGGTTCTCATAGATGAAAAATCTTAACCTAAGTGCTCCACCTTTTCTGGTCCTAATTTCTCTCTAGCTAACTAGAAGGGGTTTTGTCACTAATATGTCTTACTCATTGTACTCTCTTGAGCTTTCTGTGCTATAAATGGTTGATACATAGCCTGTTCTGATGGCACACCATGAGATTTAAAATACCATGTGAGAGGAAATTTGCCTGCAAATTTTCAGCAATCCTTTTTTATTCAGGTAGAGTTGGGGAAAGGAAAACCAAATGCACATATTCTCAGTGCTAGCCTTCCCTTGGAAGGGAAAGCTAGAAGAAGCCGGGGAAGAAGGTTTTTCTCCCAGGATCTCCAGCAGTTGTGCACAGCAGGAGGGTTGGGGAGCTCTGCAGTTTCTTACTGTGCTTATACTGCTTTTAGTTAATTAGATTTAGCTGTGCCAACCTCCCAGGACGTGTAAGCAAGTCATGGTGGCGTGACAGGGTGGCAACAGCATGCTGATGCTCATCTCTCCTGGTGTTCCTGCTGCTCAGAGGCCAGTTTTGGCCCACACCACATCTCCACCATCCACCCAGAGATCTGTGATTTGCACAGGAAGGCAGAGCTGCCTTCAACCTAGAGCCCATGAATCACTTTGCAGGGGGTCTGGAGCACCCCTCTGTGAAAGCAGAGTGACAGAAATCCAGCCGTCTGTGGGGAGCCCTGGATTTATGGCTTGCACGTCTCATTGTCCAACAGTGAGCTGCTGCTCCTTTATTAGTTGTGGGGTCTTTTCAACAGGCACCATAAAGGAGATGGCAGGATTGCTGGAAAAGCCCCAGCCACATGGCAGAAGGGAGCACACCAGGCAGCCCTCAGAGGGATTTAATTCTATGAGGCATTTCTTACTCCTGTTCTTCCTGGAAGGGATGCTTTCACTGCCCTACCCTAAATGCATTTGTACTCAGTGGAATTTCACCACATGAGAAATTGGCCTGGCCTGGCCTGGCCCGGCCCCTGCTTTCTTAATCTCCAGATCCTTGGTATAAGTAAATGACAGTCAGAAAAGATCTTTTTACAAGCAGGTCCTTTAAAGGCCAATAGAAAGTATTCCTATGTATTTGTGTGTAATAGAATGACTCCCTTGCTTTCCACATTACTGAAAAAACCTCCAGTGAATTCATAGCTCATGGACTTTTAAGGCAAATTTTAGTTGTCTGAAAAGTGTGGATTAGTGATATACTTGATTCATCCTTTGGGGGCTGCAGTATGGTTGATTCATCACTACAGCTTTAGCTGGGTGTTTAACGTCCTTTTCCTTTTCTTCTTCCCCCAGCTGGCTGCATGTCTAGTTCCTGTTGTTTTTAATAGGAATTGGACCTGCTAATCCCTCTCAAATGTTTGAAAAATCTCAGTGTTTTCCTTAGAGAAGCATGCAGAGCACAAGGATACAAAGGCTGAAGCCAACAGCTGCCCCACTGCCCCCCAGGGCTGACAGCCTGGGCTGCCACCCATTTCCCATGTGCTTTGCTTTCTTCTTCCAGAAGCACCAGGGCTGGGTCCAGCAGCTCTGAGAAAACACCAGTGATGAAGAAGATTGAACTTGGAGGGAAGGGAAGATCCCCTGCAGCACAGTGGAGTTGTCTGCCCAAGTGGAAAAAAAAGGAAGAGGGAAGGGGAAAAGAGGAAATATCCCTGGTGGGAGTTCACTAATTCTGATGGGAGGTTTATGCCTTCAAAGGCTGGGACTGCAGAGCTGCACTGGGTGTGAATCCCCACCCTTGCAGAGTGCTGCCACCCTCCCCTCCTGCCAGGCCCTGCTCCAAGCCTTATCCCTATTTTCCAGGTGTCTGAGTGAGCACTGGCAAGGTTTGGCATCTTGTAGAGCAGGACTGATCTCCTGACCGAGCCACTTAGGATGAAGGACAATGCTGCTTGCTTTTCCCTGCTCCCTGGCTCATGCTCTTGGCCCCACAATTTTCTCCAAGATCAGGTCAAAAAGGGGTCTGTGAGTACTTTTCTGGAAAGCTCTCCTGCTTTTCTGTGCTGTGCGAGTTCAATTCAATAGACGTCGGCTGAGGAACCACATCTGCTACCTGGAGCAAGGAGTATATTCATGGTCTAACAAAATAAAACCCAACAGGTTCTATTAATTCAGTAACTGTGTTACTGAAAAGCATAATCCCAATTAACTAATTATTGCTAATTTTTTATTATTTTACCCTTTCCATGTTTTGCTACTGCCTGCCTGGAGATGTACCTTCCTGCAGAGTTTTAACCCGGTTCCTGGCTCTGTCCCTGCAGAGGACTCTCACTCCCCAAAACATTTGACTTTAGGAACGCCTCCAATGGCTTCCCTTTGCCAAGCAAAGCATTTCCCAAAATAGATCTGATTTTGAGGCAGCTTTTTCTTTTATTTTTCCTTTTTATAACTAGCCACTAAAGGTAAACCACCTGCCATCACCCAGAGCACTGGAGGGAGGACAATGACACACCCTTCCCACCTGGCTCATCAAACTCATCAGAGCCAGTTTAAATTGCCATAAGCCTGGGGAGATATTTCTGGATATTTCTCAGGCCTCACTGATGTTGCTCCAGCTCTCAAGAGCTGTTGAGCTGGCACCATTTACATTTATGTAAACCAGTTTATTTCACCCTCATCCCTATTCCCCAGACTTATTTCAGCCAGTGAGGTGATCCAGGCTGAACATGAAAAGGCTTGGGCTGGCTGGTACAGGCAGAGTTCAGCTACAGCATTTGGTGGCAATGCAAATATTCACAGCAGCCCTGTGGAGGAAGGGTGGTGCAAGTGGAGCTTCTCCTGAGTGAAACACTTGAAGTGTATGTGCAGCACAAAGAACCCAAGCTCTGAGGCTCAGCTGTAGTTTCATACATTTTGACACTGCAGTCAAGACTTAGGGGTCATGCTTCTGAGAGCAGCATCAAACACCAGGTGTCACATTCCTGGAGGCACCCTGGTGTTGCTGGAAGAGGGAGATGCTATTGAGCAACTTCCAGAAAGACTGAAATCAGTGCAGAATCATGAAAAATAATGCAGCCCAGTCCAAAGTTTCTCTTAATTTTTAATTATTTAGGAAGTTCAGTGGTTCTCAAACTGTGTGCCCATAGGTTATCAGTCTTCTGCAGACCCAGGCAAGCCAGTGATGCTTTTCAGGTAGCACAGTACGTACTTGTGTGAGTACACTCCCGTTGTGGTGTCAGAGCTGCCTGTATCCACAGGTTACACTGACTGGGAGCTGTTGCAAGCTAAGCCACAACAAGCTCTATCCTGATGTCCACACCAGATATTCAGGTTATATCATAGGCAAGTGGACTTGACTCAAAACACCCAACCAGGAGGGAAAAATCCCACTCAAACCCAAGGGACCCCTTGCAACCACCAAATTGCAGCCAGATTTGCTGCAAAACTGGTACACTCAGTAATGCTTTGGCTCGTGCTGGATCCTCCTGGCAGGGGCATGGTGGTGCATGTGCATTAATTTTTTTCTGTAATGAGCTGGCAGCTCCGGGCTGGACATGTACCAAACACAAACCAGCTCTAAGAAGGATACACAGGACCCTCCTTTGGGCATCTTCCAGCCTTTTGTGCATGTGCATGGGGACAGACAGACAGACTACACCCAGTGGTGTGTAAAACCCCTGAAACCTTGATACAGAGGCAGTGACTCAGCTGTCTTGTTTTAGTCCATTGCAGGAAGTTATTTACTAATGAGTCATTTGAAAAATCACCCATGTGTGACCTTGTCATGCTGCTTTGCCTTGCTGGCTGAGGGGGAGGGAGAGGGACTTTATGGAGAGCCAGCCTGGGCTCAGGGCCTCTCCAGGAGGGCCACCAGGCCACCAGCGCAGTGTTAGTCATCCATGGGTGCAAAGGAGCACAAGCACAGGTGAAAGTCCAACCTTGCCACCCCTCAACAGGTGCACACATGCACACATCTTAGTTTTTAAGTGCAGGTTGTGCTGCAGAAAGGGGAAACCAAAACCCTGTGTGCAGAGCTGGCTTTGAGCAGTGATAAAACTGAGGGCAGACACCAGCCCGTGGAAATAAAAGCAGCATTTTCTCTGTCCCATTCCCAGAGCCCTCCCATCTCCGTGTGCTGGAGTCTGGTGGCTGGTGCACAAGCAGGGACAGAGGACCCTGGCTGGATCTGTGTGCTCAGGTCACAAGGGCTGAGCAAAGGCAGCAGCAGTGGTGTCTCCACTGGGACCATGTCACTGAGTGGTCTTCAGCTGCAAGTTTGGGTTCTCTTTTCCTGCTGCATCCACACAGCATTAGCACATGTGGGGTCTCCAGCGCTGCTAACTCAATAAATGCAGCAGTCTCTGCTTTTCCAGCAGCTGGTCTACTGCTGTTCAGAAGAAATGTTATTTCTAACTGCTCTATGGCTTTCTCATGCTGTCTCCATGGAAGGTTTTATCAGATCAGATATTAATGTCACACCAAGTGTTTGTTGTGTGAGAATGGCAGGGCTGGTGGTGATGACCCAGTGTCTTAACACCACCATGAACCAGCACCAGCAAATGTCATTTGAGAGACAAGGGAAGGAGATAAAGCTGAAGCCATTCAAACCCCGCTGCAATGAGGGAAGGAACTTGCTGTTTCAAGGAAACACTAGTTGTGAACCTGGAGTGATATCCAAGTGTGGCAGGAAGAACACACAGGTCAGTGTTTTGAGGAACCCCCACCCCCACATGATGTACTTACACCCTGAGCAATCTGCAGGGAACTGAAGAGAATTGTTTGCAAATGCCCAGGAAGCAAAAACCATTTCTTTTAAAACTTTAATTCATAGTTCAAACACAGCTTGAAAGTCTGCCCACAGACATTGTAATGTTTGGTGGTGTTGAAGCTGGGTGAGGCCATGGTTTAATGCCAGCTCATGGTGAGCAAGTCAGTGAGAGACCATCCTGCCTTTGTCTTCACATAAACAGAAGAATAAAACAAGGAAGAGAGATCATTCACTAAAATATTTGCCTAGACCAGATGGCTCTGGTGACTCAGACAAAATACTCCCCCTGCTACAAGCCAGCTGTAAAAGAACCATGGTTTGCCATTTAGGAAAAATGACACAGCGTGGTACAGAGCCTATCTAGGAAACATGGAGGGGGGAAAAAAAGCACTCACATGTCCCATTTAAAAATTAAAAAGGTTTATCTGGATCATTACTCCAGTCTAGCACCAGCTTGGTAGTGCCTATGTGCAAGGATGGGGTATGGGACAGAACAGGGATTGATTTGTTACTCAGCATTTTTTGCTTTAATAAGTTAAAATAAATGAGAACTTTGAAGTAGGTGTTTTAAAACTGCTTATTTTAATCATCTGAATTTAAATTTGGCTCTATTTTTCTGCTTCCATAAAGAAATGGCAGTATTTCAAAAGCTCAGGGCTTCTGTTCAAATGATTCACTCTGATGCAGATACCATCTGAATCAAAACAAAGCATGGACCCAACAATCACACTCACTAAGAGAGAATTAAACCACTAAAGACAGTTTCTAATGGGTCTTTATGAATAATCATGACATTTTTCCCCAATTGCTCTCTTCTAGCTTTATTTTAGTAGATACAATCCTCTGCACTAAGAGAATTCATGCCAGTTTGAAGAGCATTCAAGACAAACAGCCTCTGGAGGCCTCTGATGGGCCCTGATGCATCCCAAATGCATGGACTGGTCATTAAAATGTAATGCTGACCATCCCCCTCCTCACAGGATGGCTGTCCGCCCTTTTGGCACAGGGCATACCCAGAATTTCAGAGCTTCCCAGGAAACAACAGCATTTTTGTGAACTGCAGGCTGTACCCAAGAAAAGAAGCCACAAACCATGGTCACCATGATCTCTCATGATCCAGAATGCTATCTGGCTTCATGCATGGGTCCTCAAGTCCCCAGTCTTCTTCCAGCCAAAAGCACACCTTGCCCATCCCAGGAATCACAAGGAGTTTGGGTTTTTTCCCTTTCCATGAAACTTTGTTTCAGAATGTCACTGTATCCTTTCTCACACACTTCCACACCTGTAGTCAAGTCCGTCCCATCTTGACAGGAGGTTTTTCCTGCAGTCTAGCTCCCAGAAGAGCAACATCCATCCTGGCAGTCTGATTACCATTTTTACAGATGTCTCTGACCTGCTGTGGGCTGCGATAAAGTCATGGGGCTGCAGCGTGGCATTGCAAACTGGAGAAGTGCATCAGTGCAGCCCCGAGTCCTGTGTCACCAGAGGTGTCACATGTGGGAGCCCCTTCTGCTGTGCTGACCTGTTGTGTGAGGAGTTCAGTCCATCCCAGCCTTCTGCTTCGGTCCCTCCCTGCGTGTTCCCAGCACTGCTTGTGGCAGCAGCTCCTGTGCAGATGGATGTGAAGAAACCACCGTGGTGGAAAATTTTTCCTTAGTTGCTCTTCTTGAGCTGTTGAAACATTAACAGCTTTTTTTTTTTTTTTTTTTAACTTGTTAGTTCCAGCCCTTCCTCCACGGCCATGTTTTCCTGGACGTAGGGTCATTTTTATTCTGGGCTCCCCTGGATGCCCTGAAACAAAGTCACAGCTCCAAAAACCCAGCTGTGGCCTGGAGCCTCCATTGGCACATCCCTTTTTTTTCCTTTTCCTTCATGCAACTTGTGACTTTCTCTGTCTGTGGCTCCACAATTCACTTCAGACTCAAAAGCACTAACTGGTCCCAAAATCACAACATGTCTGGGACTATACCACTGGAAGGGAGTACAGATTCCACATTTCTTACCTACATTTCTTGTCATAGCTGTCAAACACTCTGCATTAAGAGCAGTTATGGGTTTTTTTCTTTATTTTTATTTGCCTTTACACCAAAGCACAAATAACCTTTTGCTTCTATTGGCACAGGCTGTGTCTCTCTGAGCAGTTTCAGTTCACTCCTGTGGTGCTAAGAGAGTCCACCCTGCTATTAAATCAAACCCAAATGAAACCTTGCATTTGTGCTGTCTTGAGGGAGTCTGGGGTGCTTGAACTGGCATTTCAGAGGCTGCACTTCACAGAATCCAGCCAACTTGGCTGAGCTGCTCTGGGTGAGGGTTGGAAGTTGATTGGACAAAATCTAAACCAGGAACCTGATCCACCAGCCACCCTTCGGAGGCTCATGACTGCGTGCAGCGGCACCCAAGGGAAGTGGGGAAAGCACTCCCCCCAGCCTAGCTATTTTAGGCTAGCATGCAGAGAAACCTACTAATGATTAACTCTGCAGAACCAGGAAGAGGGGCTCTTTTTGCCAGGTGTTCTCTTGGACTGAGAAGCCTCGAATGAGCACTGGCCGTGAACCACCCACATGACGCAGTGGCACTGTCTTCAAGGCAGTTGTCTTCCCCGCCCCTTCCACTGGTCTTGTTTATTTATTTTGGGTGACCTGATCACACACAAGAGTTAAAAGAAGGCCACTTTGGTATAATCAGAGAAGTGAAGCATGATCCAGTACTATAAAGGAGAGGTCCTTGGTGCTGTGGCAAAAACCCACTTTTTACTGCATCAGGTAGGCCATTATTATACTTTGTTAAGACCCCTCTTGTGGCAGGTGTGCAGAGCTATGAATAAGGTGAAGGATGTGGAGCTCTGCTCCCAGCCACCCTCCATGCCCCTTATGTCACTGCACAATGACAACACTCAGCCCTCATCTTCAGTCCTTTGCTGGCAAAACTGGGTTTTGCTTCCTTTGGGGTCACCAGAACACCTTCAGGAACCCAGACAGTAAGAGGCGGTCGCAGAGTGTCAATGTTCTCTCCAAGACATCCAGATAGTAGATGATGCAGACCTCAAGGACCTTCAAATGTCATCAGTTCCTCTTGGGCACTGAGGGAACTTTGGCACCTAGGGATGTTTGGAGTCCAGTGAGGTATAACTGTCACCTACATGTATGGCTTTAAAAGTCTTTCCCTTGACAAAGCTACTCTTTTACTGGGTTTCTTTTCAGACCTGTGAGATCACCATGCTGAGGAATGTTATGCTAAAGACATGCTTACAACAGCAAATGCACGTACATTTGCTTTACTAAAAAATAAAATTTAGCACAGATTGACTGGGCTGGCAAAGGTACCTATAAATCCAGAAAGTAGCTCCCTTCAGGAACTATTCCAGAAAAAGGTTCACAGGTCTGGCTCCTTGTATGACCATGCTAGGGCAATGCTTTCAGAGCTTGCAGTTTGGACACTCCCCTTCTGTCCTGTGAGTACAGCATCTCTCCAGTTCCATGGGATTCAAGTGAAGCACGAGCCTTGCAATGGGCCCTGCCTCACTTTCGCTGTCACTCCCTGGGAGGAGGGGGGCACTTTCCAAATGAAGGTATTTATACTAAGAAGCAACTCAACAAAAAACCTGGTCTCACTTCTCATCTTCAGGATGGCTGAAACCAACCTGAGCTGAACTGGTGATGGCACACAACAGGGGTTAAGTATCAAAGTAAGACAGAGGTTCCCCTCACCTCTCACCTGCGAAAGGCATCTTGCTGGAACAGTGCTGGGGAAGTTAAAGGTGATGGAGCAGCATGAAGGCAAGGGAAGGCCTTGCCCATAGTATGATGAACTGTACCAACTACAGCTGCTGCTGTGACAACCCCACAACCAGCTTAGCATGGAGAAAATACTGCTGCAGCCTCTCCCTCCTCCTCCCTTTTGCCACTCCCTGCTCTTCTCTACAAAGCCTTGAGGGCTCCCAGCACTTTCTCTTTGCTACAGTTGCTGTGGAACCCGAGTGGGCTCTCAAGGGACAGGACATGGGAGAGACAGGGAAATCCCAACTCCATGTTTTAGAAGGCTGGTTTATTATATTATGATATATATTAAAATACTATATACTAAAACTATACTAAAAGGATAGAGAGAAAAGATCCATCAGAAGGCTAGCAAGAATAGAAAAGGAATCTATAACAAAGTCTTGTGACTGCTCAGACAGTCCACACAGCTGGACCATGATTGGTCATCAAGTAAAAACAATCCACATGGACCAATGTGGTTGCACCTGTTCAGGTACAGTTGCATTCTACAACAACAGATAATTATTGTTGACATTTTTCTCTTGAGGCTCCTCAGCCTCTCAGGGGAAAAATCCTGACAATAGGATTTTTCATAAAATATCATAGCTACATGCTGCTCCCCAGCCCTTGGCCTGGAAGTTCCTGCTATGCACTGAGGTTGTTTTGCTCAGGTTTCAGAGCCCCAGGCTGTAATCTGCATTAAGAGCAGGCTCAGGGCATGGACCAGTCCCTCACCAAGAGCACGTGGTAAATGGGCTGTTTTCTATGGTGGGTAAATAAACAAGGAGTGACTTGTACCTTTCAGCACAGGGCTTTTCTCTTGTGCTGATTGTTTTGTTTTAGCATCTTTTCCCTCCTTGCCTTTGATGTGCACTGTGCTATTAATGCACCCACAGAGCATGTCAAGAGCTCACACTGTCACCAATTAAATAGATGTAGCTCCTTTAGCTGGCCTTGGGGGACAGGAACCACCTTCTCCTTTGTCACCTCCCCTTTGATTGCCAGAGTCATGAGGTATTTTATCCCATGTTAACTGTACTTCCTCATTGATGCTGTAACCAGCTTCATCTCCTGTTCAGTAAGACATTTAAAGCTGTTTATGCTTTGGTGTTCTGGTGTACCACCACTGCAAATGTCAACAGCTACCTCATGGTTCAGGATATGGTGATTTTATTCCCCAACCACCCATTACTTTTGCCCGTATCATTCCCAGAGAACTGGTATGAGGAAAAAAGGGCAGCATGAAGGGCAACCTAACAGAGCTAGTGTAGTATCAAGGCATCACCTTTGTTAAATAAACAGAGCTGTAAGGGTGGTAGGGTACCACATCTAATACCCTGCTCCAAGGCTCTGCTGAGCATCCATCCCCACTCATCCTCTTTGTGGAAGCCTCTTTCCCCCCTGCTGGAGGCAGGAGAGGAGCTGCATGTCCCCCTCTCCCTGCATCCTGGGAACAGGTGCTGCCACTGTGGGACCAGTGGAGGAGGCACCCAGGGCGGAACAGGAGGCAAAGGCAGCAGGGCCCCAGTGTCCCCTACCCAATCTTCTGCTGGGATGAGATAGTCCAGTGGCCACAGCATCGGGGGACAGGGCAGGTAAGGGGTACTGGAAAGACAAAACAATTGCCCTCCTCCCCATAACCACCTTTTAAACCCACATTTCTTTACATTGTCACATTAAATAACATCACAGTAGTTTTCAGCTTGCTCACTCTATTAAAAAAAAAACTTTTTTCCTACCTACAGACCAGGTAAGGGAGGACATTTTATGTTCCTACAGTGGTACCTGTTTATCTGTGCCGGCCAAAACCTCACAAGCTTCCTAGAACAGTTAAGTGCCTGGCTCCATTTTCATTCTTAACTACAGCTTATTTTGTAATTGTTTTGTAATTACAGTGCAGGATACAAAGGAATATATTTCCATGCTGGGCTCTTTTAAATACAATTTATATAATTTTATTATGATCCTTAAATTCTTAGTGTTTCTTGATGTGGGACACATCAAAGCTTACAAGTTCTACTTACGCTAACTCCCATACCCGCAGAGCTCTGCACACAACACAGTGCCTTTACTTCATCTTCAATAGGTCAATTTTCTTTTTCACTAAGCTGAACTAGTATGAAATGCCAGAGAACCCTGATCACCTTTTTCTTCAGTGAAACAAAGTTTAGCTACACTCAAACTTAGATGAAATTAATTGCAATGAATAGATCTTAAAGGTCCCTTTTCTCCTTACTGCTGTCTGAACTTCCATTTGTCCTTGGATGAACCTTCTGCTTAACAGCAGAGTGGATTTCCATTGTTGGGTTGGGTTTTTTTCCCTTTTCCCCATGTATCTAGTTTATTAAATACTGCTTTCTTCCACAGAAAAAAAAAAACAAACCCACAAACAAACAAAACCAGAAAACCCAAAAACCCAACTGCCCAAAATACAACCAAATGTTCTTGCTCTAAAAGCAATTCCTGCAGCACTTCTGGAAGACAAAAAGGTAAGTTAAATGAATGCAACCAAATACAAGTACCCTCAAGCCAAATTCTGAAAAATTTTGTCTCCTTTGTTTTTCTCCAGGTCTGGTAACCATTCCAAGTTTAACGTGCACCCACCTATTGTGAAGCCTTAAAAGAAAGGCAGAGAAGGTGTGGCATGGGGTAGGAAAGGGAGAAGACTAATTACTAGAAGAGTTTCAAAATCTTTCACTATCTGCATGTACATAAATTTTGAATGACAGTAAAATTCAGTACTTTAATTCAAGTTGAAGGTGTGCCACTTTACTCTGCACAAAGCAGCTGCTGTGCCCAGGGGACATCATTGAGGTGTGGAGGTAGAGTCTGACTTCATGTGACAACTGCACATCCCCAAGGACCTCCACGTGCTCAGCTGCTTGGTCACATGGAGACAGCAGCACTACACAGAAACATGGAATTATTAAGGTCAGGAAAGACCTCCAAGATCATCAAGGCCAACTTTTAACTGAACACCATCCTGTCAACAAAACTGTATCACTGAGTGCCACATCCAATGACTCCACCACTGCCCTGGGGAGCCTGTTCCAATGCTTGACAACCGTTTCTGTGAAGAAACAGAATTAGTCCCATAACTCTGGAGGGTCCAAAAGTACCTATTTTAGCAATGTTAGGAGAAACTGTTCACAATCTTCTGGCAAACTTGAAGTTCCTATGCTCTTTAATACTCCCACCAAACTTGTATTCATGGTAGACTCTCTCTTCCCTTCACAGCACCCACTCTCCAGTCCAATAATTTCAAAAGCCTCCTGCCTGTAGTCTTGAAAAAAAGCAAGCAAAAGAACAGAAGAAACCAAAACTCGCTTCAACACTGCAGCTTTCCTCCCCCAGAGCAGATGATCCTTGTCTCCGTGCTATTTACATTTGTGTATTAAATTTTCTTGCCAATTCATCATTTCATTGACAAATAGTCTGGTTCTGCCCTTTTCTTGTACTTCTTGAGTACTCCTTGCCCTTTTCCCACAGCCCAGCTGCAAAGTGAAGGGCTTGGGGTGCACCTCCCAGTCCACGCCCTACCCCTGCTGCTCTTCTGCCGCAGGCACAGTAGGGAAGCAACACAGAAACTAGAGGAAGTCCAGCTCGCACTTTTTCATCCTGAAAGCTTTGCAAGAATCCTCAAGGATACAGGAAGCAAGGAGGTACTGAAGTCCAAGACAGTACTGGCTGCATCTATGACAAAGGCACAGAGCACGAGAGCACAAAAGCATTATTTTCCATACGAAAGAAATATAAATTCTTCTGCAAAGTGGAAATGAACCAGAGGCTGTCCACTTCTACTCTTAGGCAGGTACCTCAGTAGCAAATACTGAATTACACAGCTCTGATCAAGCGCTTTCAGAAGGCTTCTGGACTGGAAGTTCAGGTTTGGGTGGCTTTTCCTGGTTGAACTGACTGGAGCAGTCTGGATCACAGGTACTGGGCATCACTGATGGTACTGTGTTGAGATATTCTCCAGTCACATACATTTAGATTAGCACCATTTCTCTCACCCTGAAGTTCAAGCATGCAGTTTTCCTGAGCTTTAAGACCCGTTTTCCTGAGCTTGCAGTTCACCCTGCAGTTGAGTCCCTGCACAGAAAATTCTAAAACTGTTAAAATTCTGTTTAAATAGCTAAAATTGTGGTTCATGGCTCCTTTAGAGAGGAAAGTGTGTCTAGAGAAGTCACAAAACATTTCTGTAGAGACACTGAAGTTCAACAGCCAGAGTTAAAAGTCACCTTGAACAAACAAGGGAATTGCCAATAATTTCTACTGTTCCATCAGCTCAGCTGCACTGAAGAGGATGTGTGAGTGGAAAGCCTACCAGGCACGACTTGCAGCTCTTCTCTCTGCAGTCAAATGAACATTAAAGACAACTTCAGGAAATCCAGAACTCATCCAGCAGTGATTCAGCAGTAACACAAGGGACCCTCTTCTTACAGAAACACCATTGCAGGGCTGCAAAAATGGACTGGAGAGAGGTGCTGAACTGCTGTTTCTGAAGTTACAGTGGCAGCAGCAGCTTGTTACTCCTCATTTCCTCCCACAGCACACTCAGGCAACAACAGTTGATGGCTGATGTTGGAGAGCACAACTGAAGTTATTACAAGGCAGCCTACACGCTCACTTCACCATCTGGATGACCTTTCTAAGGAGAAACACACCCAAAATCATCTGCAGCAGCCTATGTAACCCTGAGAACATTCCTGTAGATCCAGTAAGTAATACATAAAGACAGGGAGAAGAGCAGCTATGACTATGAATTTATGGAAGCAGCTACAGAAGTTCAATGTACTAGCAACAAGAAAATCTCCTGCAAAAACAACTTAAAATTACTTTATTTTTTAAGTATATTAGCACAATATTTACAAAATCATGTTTCATAAATAAAAACAGTTTATTGGGTAAAGACTATACATCTATAGACATTTAAAATGTCTATATATTTGTATATACACACATATGTACACACACAAATGAAAGCATAGAATTATGAACAACTTTGGTTTAAATTACTGGTGGGAAAGGGCTGGCTGGGTGTACCAATGACTTTTTGAACTCTCACTTTTAAATTCCCACCTACAAGAAATCCAGCCCTTAATGGAACAGGATGGTGGGTTTCTTCCCATTTCTGGGGCCATGATTCTGCAGCCCATAGCCAGCCAGTGAGCTCCTCAGGTTTTGACAATTCCTAGGAACAGCTTGGTCTGATCCCACGGCGACACAGCGGGGTTCTGCTGCAGTTTGCTTTACAGAAATTAACATAAAGCTATTATACATAATTGTTTTTATAAGGCAGAATAGCTCAACAGAATTCCAGCTGATTTGGTTTTTTATTCCTCTGCTGCTAAGACTTCCAACTTGCCAGAAGGAATCACTAGTTATAAACAGGGAGCACTGCACAACACTAAATTAGAAAAATTTTTATACTGAATTGTAATGGAGAACCATCTCCCATCTTTAGCTAGGTATCACTGAGATTATGGAAAAACCTGCACCAAAAGATTCATCTGTAAGCTCAAACCTTATGCGAATACTCTCACTGGCAAAGTAGGACAGTAAATGTGAAGCATATGTGATTCTCCCATATTTTATCGCATGGGTAACCCTCTTCCCTGTGTCCAGTTCCACTGACCCCAGTGAGGGCTGGCCCATAGCTTGCTTTAAATGGCTCAAACCTGCAGCCTTGGCAAGAGGGATGATTCTGACAGCACCTACTGTAAAATCAGACATCTCAATTTTGCTTTGTTGAATTCTTAATGCGACTCGGAGTTCAACGTGCAGAGACCCAAATCCCTGCGACATGCACCCACAACATGGATATGAACCTTGGTTTGTAACATTCAATTCTGAGAACTGCCAAATTATTCAAGATCTTTAAAAACATGGATTTTATTACATGACATTTGGCAACAGCTTTCCAAACCAAGTTTTAAATTGTTAGAAGGAGAAAACCGTGTGTGCCTTTGAAATACAGTACCTTAGTACAAACAGGAAACGGTGTCAAGATTTCTACAAAGCATACACAAAGTCCAAGAGCAGCCAACTATATTGGAACAACTCTCAAAATAGCTGTAGAACATAGCTGTAACACATAGAATCTCATGGAATGTGCAAGTCCTAGTAAACTGAATTTTAATCATACCACCATTAGATATATACAGAAACTGAGCTTCCTTACTCCTCATCAGCTCCTCCTACTTTTTATTTTATGTATTTGTGATGTAATGGCAGCAACACAAGCTTGGGCCAGGAATTATATAGTTCTTTTCCATTCAATAAAACATTTTTAAACTGTCAAAAATATACTAAATAGGAAACTCCTATTTTTATGAAGCATCCACGACTTTCACAAATTCACTGAGTTAAGAAAGCCTGAAATTGCTTCCAATTCCAAACACTGCACAACATGAACACACACAAGAACCGCATTCAGCACTAAGATTACCAGCTCCTGTGCTCTGTAATTCCAGTGCTGAATTAGGCTCCAACAGCTGAGCAGTTTCTCATCAAAGGATACAGAGGAGGCACGGAGAGCCCTCTCACTGGACAAAAATATCAGCCACCAGAGCACACATGACTACTGTCCACAGAGAGGAACACTAACATCTCGTGGAATTAGAACTTTGTTAATAATTGCAGGAGAGCTGGGAGTAAACTTTGTACTTATGCAACTTGGTGTGTAACTCTGTATTTCTTTAACAAAAATTTGCTGAATGTCAGAAAATATGTATTTGTACAATCTCTACTTCCTGCTTGTATCATACACATAAACCATACTTTGTCCATGCACACAAATAAAGAAAACAATAGTCTAAATGGTATTGCAATCTCTGGGCTCAGCAGGTCCATTATCAAAGCAGTGACTAATGATAGTTTTTGAAAATAATACCACTAAGGATTACTGCAGGGAGACTCTGTACTGGGCAAATAGTGCTTTTTATATTGTCACCCTCAACCATCCCATATACACCACAACAAAAGAAAATAAAGATCACATGTGGGCAAACACACATGTTCCCTGCTACAGCTGCTGTGACTATAAAATGATGCCATTTATATCAAAAGCACTTTTGCCACACATGCAAAACAACTTGAGTCCTGAATTTCTTCTCGATGAGTAGTGCATCTTCAAGGCCACGGTGTACCAACAACGGTGTACTTTTTATATATGCATCACATAGCTCTGCTGTTCTGGGAATTTAAAAAGAAAGAAAAATAAATACTGTTTGGGAAGAACAGCAATGTTTTGTGCTACCTATGCAAGTCACAGCTTGCAGATTTTTTTTTTAATTTCAAAACTGAAAGCACATTTAGCATTCAAATAGTGGAAAAAGATGTTACTAACAGCAAGTGATGTTTCAGCCTCTCCACAAAAGAATGGTGAACACTGTCTTGGAGCTTTCACCTGTGAATTTGAGTAAGCTGAAGTGGCTCACAGGCTCAGCTGTCTGACCCACCCTGTCCATATATTCTAATGCTAGTTTACTTGCACATGCTATTTTGTAAGCTGGTCAGCTTCAGCATCTGATTCATCCCTGCTTCAGTCTGTGTGTGAATTTTCCAGGGAAGTTAACATAGAAGCAGGTAAAGCTCAATAGGTTACTGCCTCCAGCGTGTGAGTCAGAGCATTTGCTTTCCATCTGTAAAACCTTCTGTCACTGGTTAGGAGCCATCTTTCAGAGCAGAAAAAACAGACAGTCTTCTACCTCTACCCTAAAATTCAATATGTAGTTGACAATTTCTGTGCTTTTGGAAGCTCCATCTCAGCACTAGAGGGTAGGTTTACATAACCTAAATGAGACCCCAGAAAAAACAGGAAACTTATTTAAAATTGATCTCCAAAATTTTGCCTTGTTCTTCAGCAGGATGAGGTAACTGCAGAGAACCCATCCTGATCTCCCTTCTGGTCTGCTCTGAATGCAATGCACTGGCAAACATTTACTTGTTTCCTAGTTTCAACTCAGTCAAGAATAGGCAGTGGCCAGTCCTGGAGCAGGCCTTGCCTTCCACTCCATCCAGCTCAGATTACACTAACTGGTATACATTTACCAATGTGTTTATGAGACACCAGTGCACTCATCCTTTGTACTGTAGAAGTGCTTGTATTCCTATTGGTATAGAAAATAATTATATGGGATATTTGGATGAACCAAATGTAGTAATCATAAGTAACACAAATTGAACAGCACATTGTATGTGTAAGGAAACCTGTTTTTAAAACTCATACACCTTTTTCCAGTTAGAGCTAACCTCATTTATTTGCTCGTTCTCAATTCACACCTCCTAGAAATGGCATGATATAAAAGTATTTCAAGTGAGCTAACAGATTTGGAGTGAGTTTACTCTTCTTCCCAAGTAGCAAAATGTTGTAATTGAATACAGGAATACTAGGCTAAGGGTCTACTGATACCTCATGACAAGCTTGCTCAATATTCAGGAAGAAACCTAAGTAACAACAGCACCAACAAGTGCTTTTTTATCCTATTCCCATGCAAAGTACAGCTACTGAATAGAAAAGACTCAATAGCACTGTTTTCATTTTCAAACCTTATCATCTAGCCTAAAATTTAAGCTCTTCAATGAGAGCAACCTGAAAAATAATAAATTGAGTGAAATCTGATTGGGATACAATCTAACAAAACCCAGAGAATTCAAGTAACACCTAAAGAAGGGGAGAGGGAGAGAAAGTTAATTTTAAACCACTTTCCTCTGAATTTCCATTGGAGATCACCAATTAAATGCAGAGAGAAAGCTTAGTTATATCAACAACAATAAAACAAAACAAAAAACCCACCCCAAAACCAACAAAAAACCCCACACCCAAATAGAACAACCCATCACCAAGGAAACATTCCATGCATCTTAAATACTACATGAGCGAAAAGGAAACATAAAGCTATTTGACTTTCCACATTTGATCAGAAACACACTATTGCACAGTTCTCTCACTGTCTCATCCTCCTCACTGTTTAGGAATACACATTCTTCCCCTATGTTTGATATAGGATACATGTATTCTTTCTTTTCAACTAAATACAATTTGAATAAGAACAGCACCTGCCCTGAAACCTGTCCTCCAAGTTTCATTGAATTAGTACTGGGTTACTCTAAACATCAAAACCCTCAAATGCTCAGCCATTAAAACAAGCATCTGTTAGACTTACCATCATTCTAACATCACTCCTTTTGCATCTTTAAAAGTCAAGAAGATGGATTAGTAATGAGTGAAACAGAAATAAATGCTTCACAGGTTAATATTCAGGTCAGTTCTAAAATTCAGGTTAGAACTTGCTACTACTCAGCATGCCAATTAGTGAACATAATAGCAAAAAAAAAAATTCAAAGTCATCTCCTTTTCACTGTAAATTTCCCTCACCTTAAGTGCTATCAGTCTCTCAACACCATGAGAATTTCCCCAATAGAGTGGTAAGGATAGATTTTGCTGTGATCATTAAGTATTTCACCCAAATAAATCTTTATGAATTTTCAATACAAATCCCTCTTCTTCCCTTAAAACCTGGACATTTTGCAAAGCAAAGAGCATGGACATAGTATTGTGAGATACTAGGTTTGTCCTAAAACAGTCAAACAGTGCCTCTGGCTAACAAGCACAGTGGCATAAAACAGGG
>VYZP01013944.1:0-30590 GCA_013400635.1 Hypocryptadius cinnamomeus
CATGCTGGAGGGTTAAGGATGCTGATCATGCAGACAGACTCCAACATAAACTGCCCCACAGTGACATTCGTATTTGTGGTGGAGCGTCCTTGGTCCAACATCTGAGCTGTGCCAAGCGTGACATTCATCACAGATTGACCTTGTTTGTCTCTAAAACATTCCCAAAGCAAGGTGAGGTTGTGCGTGTGTTCTCCCTCCCTCCCTTACTTTTGTTCCGACAGATGATAGAGACGCTCTGTTGAAATGTGTTACTGATCAAGCCCGTCCCAATAAAGTTGCCTGAGCCTTTAATACATATTAATATTATCCTGGGGTAGTTTGTGTCAAAGCCTGTCAGCATGCATCATCCTTTGGGAATTACCATCATTAAGTCTTCAGTGATGGGAGTCAGGACATGCTTCTGCAAAGCTCCTCTGCTTTTATGTGGAGCTCTCTGCCCGTCTAGCACAAAGCAGGCTGTTCTCCCCTCCTGCCTTGCTCACCTGGACTGCTTACTCTCCCCAGAGGGGAGAAGGAGGTTTGTTTAACTCTGCCTTTAGATAATTTCTGCTCCTGCTGCTTTAGGCAGTCATTGTTCTAGGCAAGAAGATGACATTCAAGCCTTTGATCATGTGCAACGTGCATGTTACGCATCAGATACTACTGCAGACTCTGACATACAAGCCAATACAGTGCAGTAAAAACAAACCTATAGTTAAAGAGTCCTCATTAACTGTAAAATCTAGCACACAGAATGTAAGAACTATCTCTGCACTTTAGCCTTGCTCCTGTTACACATGTGTATTTCAATGCAATATCTAATTGAAGAATCATACATATTTTTAACAGAGTGTGCTTGCCTCATTCACTGCACAGAGATGCAGTATGTTTAGGGGATGAATCAGGAGCGTGGAGTAAAGTAGACTCTTTCCTATAGGATTTCCACTTTATTTGTTGAAATTGGAAAGTGTGTAATGAATGAAGCAGATAATTGCAAAAAATCACAGTAGTCTTATAGTGAAGCCTGTTAGGTGCTGCCCTGGAGAATTGGGTCCTGTTCCTACCTCTACTACTCTTATTCCAGAGTCTTAAGCTAAAATGTTCTCACCTGGCAAGTGACTTTGTGTTCCTTATTTTCTGGATGCCCAGCTCAAGACCTGAAGTCTGATCTGTGTTCCCAGCAACAAGAGGAGGTCAGGAGGAATTCCCTTGTGCATACCTCTGTGCTAGACTAAGTGGACTGGAAAACAGGGATCTGCAAGTCTTGAGATGGGCACCCACAAGAAGTAGACATTCAGATTCAACTTTTTCTTCACTCATTTTCCTGTGTCTGTTCAGAAGAACATTCTTCCAGTCATCCTGTGAAGAATGCAATGAATGCAGTGCTTGCCAGGCATTCTAGCTCCACAGATAAACAGCAGAAACAATTTCAGGAAGACATTAAAATTTATTCTTGCAGGTCAGGAGAGAGAGAGAGGATTTCTTTGGGGCAGAGATTCAGCCTGGGAGTTGTGGTCAAAGCCCCATGTTCAGCTTCCTGCTCTTGCAGGTTTTCTCTGTGACTTGTAAATCTCTACTTCCTTGAGCCTCCATCCCCCATCTGCTCTTGGAGGGGAGCACTTCCCTGCCTTGCAGAAATGTGAGGCCAAGCATGTCAGAGGCTGAGAGAGTGGTGGACAGTAAGATTAGGTACTTCCAGTGTTATCCATGCTGGCAGTAGTTGGATGGAGCATACTAAACAAAGGGGAAGAGAGTAGGAGAGAATGGGGAAGCAAGTTGAATGATAATGAAAAGAAATGATGACTAATGCTGCATTCAGTGAGCAGAACCATCCTGAGGACTGAACAGGGCAGAGGTCTTCCTGGAGAAAAACTGCAGGTGATCCTGTGATTACAGATTTGTTTCATGAGGCAGACATGTGCTGGCGCCAAATTAGTGTGGCATAGTTTCTGTGCAGCAATTTCCAAAGTTTTGTATGCCCAATGTCACTCATCTCTGAGTGCAGAGGGTATTTTTTCCAGGTAATTTACTTGATTTTGGGACTAATCCTGTTAGGCAGGTGGAGGCTATGGATCATTGGCACTTGGCACCCCCTGATTCTCAGCACAATGTCAGTGTCTCTGTGTGAGCTGAAGAGCTCACAGCAGTGGTGGGGTGTTATCTTCTGGCACCAGGCACTGCCGGGGGGCCCTCTTTGCTCGCCTCCCATGCCAGTAGGTTCCCAATGTCCATCTGACAGCATGTGGATGTTAAGGCTGTGGAAATGGGGTACTCCAGGCTTCTTGCCCTTTGTTGTCCCCAGCTTTGGCATCTGATCTGCCCTTCATCCTGTTTTTCTGTATCTCTGTCTTCCCCTCATCCTGGCCCGTCTCTGCTTTCCTCTCCTCCCCTTCATTCAAGATGGAAAATTCCTTCTTCTCCTCCTCCACATGGTCTGATTTCCAGCAGAAACACTGAGAGTGCTGGAGAGTTTCCCTGCCATTAGTCCTGATGTGCCTGGTGACATAGCAATCCCTCACCTCTCAGAGGAATGATTAGAGGAAAAATCACTCCTTAGCTACCTCTGCCCTATTTTGGGACAGAGCTGCCTCGAGCTGGGATGTGCTCAGTGAAGGAGGACTCTTCATTTCTCATAAAGGCTATGGGCAAACAGTACTTTCAGAGACTTCTGACTTAGCAAAGCATTTTCATCATCAGGAGAAAGACTTTCCCTTGTCCTCCAGAGCACTCATTTGCTAATCTTCATCACCCTCTTCATAAGGGGTGGTTCTCATGCCAACAAAATTATCACATGAATTTGCTAGTACTGTCAAAATACACTTTTTCCAAAATACCTCTCTCGATTCCTTTTTCCCTAAAAACCTTTAGAAAAAAATCAAAAACAAGGCATCCAGCATGGAAAAATAAGTTAAGGCTTAGGACAGCAAGGTCAAACCTTTCATAGAAAATGTTAAATGTGCCTGTAGGCAGGATAGGTACATGGAAGCCGTGGGAAGCATCCAGCATGCAGGAGCTATCAACATGTGCTATCTATGCTGGCAGTCACAGCAGAGAGGGGATTACTGTGAGCAGGGTCATGGGGGACAATCCATTCTTTTGGTTTGGCAACCTAAGTGAAAAATCTGGGAAAGAAGATCAGACTGAGCCCAATCTTTAAATATTTTCAGTTTTTCTTGCTGAAACAAAAGCCTTAAAGAGACCAAAAGCTGAAATAAAATCCTTTTATGTTGAATGAAACCAGAAATAAGAAATAAGAAAGTTTTCTTCAGTAAAAACAGGAAAAAAAATCTGGTTTTGCAGAATAGGGCCGGAGGTGTTAGAAGGTTGCCTTCTCTAATCAATATTTAAGGGATATAATGCTCGCATTGGGTATGAGAAACTCATACTTTATTTCTTTTCTTTAATTTGAACCCCTATTTCTACTTCTTTGCTTTATGGGCACCACAGCTATAGGGTATTTTGGTTCTTCCTCAGCTCTTCCAATTGGAGTTGTTCCACATCATATAAAACACTGAATTAGTCACAGAGACAGAGTGCACAAGAGAATGACTTTGTTCCGGTAGAGTCAGGACATTCCCCTGGAAATGAGCACATCTGGTTCTTCTCTGTGCTAGACCACATGTTAAATCATTTGTGCACATTGGCATAATGGCAGCAACAGAGGTTCAAAGCAACATTTGAAAGATCTACTCTGATGCTGAAGATGCTCACTTGTGAGTGGTAGCTATGGGTCATGTCCTCTCTTGAAGACACAGGCTTGATTTTTGGTCTCCCCACACTTGAATAGATATGTTATTCCTAGCGTGGCGAGTTTAGGAACACCCACAAGCTGGTCTGAGTTGTGTACAACTACAGCCTGCTCTTCTCCAAAGCAGTTTTATGTGTCTACTCATGAAATTATTTTTCAGAATGTTTTGAGTGGCTTCCCCCAAATTCTTGAGCAGGTCTTAGAAATCTAAGCTAGCAGTTTTCCAGTAAATTTATCGTGTGCCCCAAACACTCCCCAAAATCTTACTGCATTATCCCTTTGTGTTCTTCTCCCTCACAGCTGAATGAAACATTTCATCTAGGGTAGAAATGCACCGTTAGAACATGATGATCCTCCCAATGTCAACTCTCCTGCAGCATGTTCTCTAGTACTTTGTCCAGGCTAGTTTTGGATGAGTCAGGTTCTTTCATCCTTCTTAATCTGACTGACTGTCTGTCCTGCCACCTAATACCCCTCCCTTGCCATTCAAAGGAGACTTTGATTTTGGCTACTTCATGTAGGTTGTCTTCCACCCACTTAGTGCATTCCTTGAAATGTCTGTTCTTCCTTTGCTTTTTCTCTGAAAGAATTGGATTTGCCTGTTGTCTTGGCTTCCTTGACAGCCCTTTCCCCAGCTGAGACAAATTTTATGTATTGAATCAAAGAAGCCTTGTCTGCACGATAGATCTCATCAGTCTGAGCTCTAAGAAGATCAGGTCCTTGGGATCAGCCTTGTGACTAAGAATGTCATTAAAAGATCCCACAAGGTCAAAATCTTTCCGTGTCATCCTATATTTCCTCTTCTGGGATTGTAACATCATGGTGTGAAGCAATAGGGTCCCTGAGGCATCTATGAGTGGACGTTTCTCTTTCACAAGGCTGGTTGTGAATCTCCTGGAAGAGCAGCAGTGGAATTTCCCATCAGAGGTGTTTGTTGCAATACTGGTACCTTTGAGGCTGTAGTGAGAGCTGGGATGGATTCAGGAAGCAAGGTGGCCTTTTCAGACAGTGTCAGGGCTGGCCTGACGTAGAACAAGGTGACAAGACCTCTGCCCTGAACCACTTGGAGTGTGAGCAAAGCAGTGCAAAGAAGCCAGGTCAAGGAGAGAGCAGAGAAGTGAGCTGGGGTGTGCCTGTGGCACAACACAATCCCCCCATCAGGGGATTTTATTGGTGGAAATTTCACTGGGAAAGGCTGACACAGTTTAACTTAACTTTTTGCTATGCTGACAAGAAGAATTAAGCTGAAACATTTTCAGGGCAAAGGACTCATAAAAGTTGCTGGATATTTGCAGATGTAACAGATTATTTGGTTTAGGATACAACTGTTCCACCTGTTCCAGGCATAGCACCCAATGGATGAACAGTTTCTTACAAGGGTTGGTGTGGTTTACATAGGGGTTTATTGCAACATGTCCTCACCTTCTCTGGCTGGACATATAGGCCAGCTCTGTACTAAGTCCAGAACTAGTAAAACATGGTTTCCTTTCTTTGACAAACCTGCTAGAAAGCAACTTGCAGTGTTTAATGCAAACAGAGCACTAGGGCAAAGTGTGTGATTGTTTGGTTTTTTTCCTAGGTAGGCAAGAAAATTGAGTATTCTCAGTGAAAGTCTCTGCTTCAGTGTAGCTGGGCCATTTATTTGCTTGTGTCTTGCCCTAGGCAAAGCATGTTTCCTTAAGTTGGGCAGAGGTGCAGCTTGATTCCTAGCTCAGCCTCTGAGAGTCTTCCTTGATCAAAGTCTTGCCAGCTGTGCCAGGCATTCAGCATTGGTGTGACCTCTGTCCCCAGAAGCCTTTCCTGATCTGAGAATGTCAATCCTTCATGGCAGTGTTGAACCCTGTAGTGAGAGATGGGGTGTTGTTAACTGTGGGGTGGTACCTGTAAGCTGACTATAAAGTCGTTAATGTTTTACTAAGCACCAGGTGCTTTCAAAGTCAGCCAAACTCATCTGGAGCCCCATGATCTTGTGTGCACTTTTAGATTTCATCAATTTTCATATGTCTGCAGCTGAGTACCTGTAACAAGTCATGATACAGATTTCTCAACCAGATGTGGGTATGAAAGCTTCAACACAGAAAGCTTCAACACAAACTCCTTCAGGTGACCCGTAGGTGAGCCCTGTGAATAAGAAGTAGATTTCAGCAAGCTCAGGTGAGACTTGCCACGAGAGGGAGACAGCATGTGTTCCCTGAGCACATCCACCTGAATGAGACAGCCTAGCCTGGTGTTCTGAACATGTCTGGACTCTTGCAGCTGTTAGTGAAGTGGTGAGAACCCAAACTTTGTACTTCAGTTGTGCGGTAGGTACCTGTGATAGAAAACAGGGACTTATCTTCTGGCTGTTGTCATCTTCCAAGCATCTGTAGCATGACTCAGTGCCACAAAACACAGAGCAAATGGAATCCAGATCTGCTGGCAATGGTTTAGCACATGTCCAGGCCTCTCTAGGTCAGGTCTGGGAGATCCTGGTGCGAGCAGGACTGTGCAGCAACCCAAGGAGTTGTTTCAGGTACCTGCAGCTGGCTGGCAGGGCCATTCACTGTTCATACTGCAAACAGCCATTGCACGGGCTGAGCTGCGCCCTGTGACCAGCTTCGGCAGGCTGGGTGTTTGCACAGGGCTGTGAAAACACAGTGCTGCAAGACTGGGCTGCTGCAGCACCCAGGACACCTGCTTGGGACTGCTCCTTTGCTTCCTCAGCACCAGCTGAGAGATTTCATGGGAGAAGAGGCTTGTTCAGTGCACATGGGATGGCTTCGTTTGCCCTCCAGATTGTGTCAGCTTTTCCCATGGCTGCAGCACAACAGTGGGGCTCTGTTTTCCTTTGGGAAGGAAAGCTGCTTCATCATTGTGATCTCTGTGTAGTGTCCTGTTGATAAGATCAGTCAACAGCATCAGAGGAAAACTCAAATTCAGTTCTGAAGTATAAAGTGAGTGAGGCCTATTTGTTTAATTTGAGCTTCTAAGGTTTAAATCCCAGAGGAAATTAAATTAGGTGCCTAGAGCAATGGCAGTCTGTCATGTTTATTTGCTGGGAATGTCACCTTTAATATCATGCACATACAACGTGTGTGTGTGTGTGTGTTAATGTAATGGGGTATCATACTGTGCAGGAGCAGGCATGCTACAAAAACTGGAAATGTGAAATACTGTGAGTGAGGGCCGCTGAGATAGGATTGGATTTATTTTAAGCCTTCTCCATAAGACTCACTCACCAGCACGAAGATGGTTTAGCTAATTGCAGGTGGGGATGGCAGCCTGATCTATGTACGAGCACAGGCATTAGTGCTCTTGGGCCGTTTTGATTGGGCTACTTCTAACAGGAGAAATCTTGTCTAGACGCGAATCCAGGATGACAATACTTCTTGCTTCCAAGCCCTCTTAAGCAGTTGGTGTCCTGTTGGCACATGCCTTCCCCCTACATGCTCAGGAGAACCTCAAGAGTGCCTGTTTCCTGTGTTGTGGAACGTGGCTGCTTTTTACACCTGCACTTAGGAGTCTTCCTTCTTCTCCAGGAAGAAGGCAGGTCTCCCCAGCAGTGTTGGGTAGTAGCATTTGGGATGGGTTTTTTTGTGACTTGGACTGTTAAGAACAGGCTCTGAGACACACACTGTGTGTGTGAATGTCACTGCAACCTGTGACACCTGCTGTCCACCAAAGTTAACTGTCCAGGCAGGGCTCCCAGAAGGTGCTGCGATCTTTCCTCACGTGCTGCACAGAGCAGGCTGCCATTGCTTTGAGCCCCCAAATGCAACTAAGCTGAGCTGTGGTCTCCTGTCTCGCTCCACTTGTCAGACCTCTCAGGGAGCCAGTTCAGCTCAGTGCCTCAGTGGAATTTGTGCTTCTATTTCAGCTGGATTACCAAAATTCACTGAGAGAGGGCAGTGAGCTGTAGATGGGCTCAGCCATCTTAAGGCATCGTACCCCAGTTTCGGTGCTAGGCACAGTGCTCCACATGGGTTTGTCCCTAGCCAAGACCTGACCTGTCCCCTCCTTCATTCTCTCCACCCTTTGCTGTTTATCCCTGCATACCCTGTCTTGTCTTCCTACAGCCTCAGAGCAGCTGGCTGCCTTGCACACGTGGCTCCCATTTCTCTCCTGCCTGTGGCACCTTGGGAGTGCCCAGGGGTCTTCCTGCTGTGCTTGAATTCTAGTCTCCCTGCCAAAGCTGCAGCTCCTCATTCGTGCTCTCTCACCCATCCCAACCTCTGGCATTTTTGTTCATCCGTGGATGGCTGAATATTCATTTCCTCCTGGCCTGATTGCTGTGAATACCAATTCCTCCTCCTTTTTCCGGCTGTTCTGTAGATTTTGATGTCTGCCAAATTGTTTTCATTCCCTCACCCCACTGCAGACTGCACCTCCGCAGAAAGCGATCCTCTCGGTGCAGAGCCCCAGCTCCCCACCCAGCCCTTCCTCCTGAGCTAAGTGATCAGGTTGCCCTCCTGCCTCCAACAGGGACAGACTTCTCCCTCCTCCTGCAAACAGTCAGCAAATGAGTGTCTCCAATTCAAGAGGCAGAAGAGTTGCAGGCCCCTGCAAGGAGACTGCAGCAGTTTGCGGTGGCACTGCGTGTTTCAGTGCAATGTTCCTCAGCTTGCCAGTCTGCAGATTGGTGCCAGGTTGCAGAGTCCTGTCCAAAGCAGCAAGCTGCTGGCTGCAAGCTGAAGCAGAGTTTTTTCAGGCTCGAGGTATGATCAGAAAGGCCTGATAAAGGTGCCTGCAATCATGCTGAGCAGCTTGGTCATCAGCTCTGGCCTGGAGCCTGCTGCAGGTTGAAGCTAAGTGAAGAGGGGAGGTTGTGGCTCCGTCATCCCCCAGGAAATCCGTGTGTAGTGGCAGCAGTGTGGCAATGTTGAGGGGAGAGGACTGCAGACACTTTGGATTTGGATTTAGTGGGTTTTGGATCTCTTGTCTTGCCCAACAAAAGAAGAAAGAGAGACCAAAGTATTCCATTTCTCTTTCTGTCCAGTAGTCCTGCTTATGTGTTGCCAAAATGGAGCCCAGAGGCTTCCACTTGCCCATGGCATCCTGGCAGTCACTTGCTCTCCACTGGTGTTACTGGCCCTAAGCAGCCAGTGGGCATAGCGGGTGGGCTTCCTGCAGGGCGGTGGGACAGCCTGGCTGCCCCTCTTCCAGATCTGAGGTGGAGAGCAGTGCAACTGGCCACTTAGCTCCACTACTGTTTGGTGCTAGAACAGTTCTTTCTCTGGAGCACAGAGTACATGGCTGGGGAGAACAGGGAGAGAAAGGGTGAGAAAGGAGGCATGGGAATGGTGGGCTCGTCTGGATGGAAAGTAATGCCAGAGAGGAGGAAAGGGTGGACCAGAGGAAGGAAAGGAGGAGCAGGGGGAAAGAAACAAACCTGTAGGCTAAAATGGAAATAATAATCCACTGGATGCTGCTGCAACCTAACTCCCAGGAATGCTGCTCCAAGGCCCCCTCACTGCGTGGGGATGTTTGCCTGGTCCTGCACGGCCGTCTCTGCTCCTGTGCCAAACCAGCTGTCCTGCCTGGAGCTCTGGCCTTTGCGGCTGTTGTGAAGAGGGCAGGATGTGTTTGCTTTTGCCTATCACATATTTTTTTAAAGAGGGTGGGAGTTCCTCTGCTTGAATTCCCAGGGCTGATTTTCCCCGTGATGTCTTTGGTTTCTGTGACCTGGGGGACTCCATGGAGCTGGGGTTGTGGTCCTCATCCAGGACTTTTGACTTGACAGCAGCTGTTTTCTTGGACTGCTTCATGCTTGCCAGCCTGGCTCTGAGATGAGCCAAAAGCTTTCCCAGCACAGGCACACAGGATGGGCATGTGCCATCACAATATGGGGGTGCCTTGTGTGGGCACCTCTGGCAGCACTTCCCATACCCAGCATCTGGTTCATGTGAACAGTGTGCTGTACTGGGGTCAGGCCCTTCCCCATGCCCAGAGCACCAACTCTATATGGATCTCTGGCTCTTCCCTATGCTATTTCCTGATTAAACTGTGAGCTTGACTTCAATGGATCAGATGAAAGTGGCTGTCTCCCACTGTCTCTCCAACCGTTGTTATCTTGACCCTTTTTCATCCTTCCCCACTCTTTCTGTCTAAAGCCGAGCCTCTAATTTTAGACTGAGGGAGATAATTGAGGGTCAAAAAAGATTGCTGTGTAATTTCAACATTTTTTTCAGTGGTTGGGGTGGAAGACAAAGTTAGGAGCTCCTTGCCCTCAAACCTTTGTATTGCGGTAAAGAAAGACATAGGGGAAGGAGTGAGTTGGTACAGTCTGCTCCGTGCAGCAGTCATGCTGTTCCTTGCAATTAGCTAAAACTAAGAGTGAAAAAGCATAAAATACTGTATTTCCTTTGCAGATCCTATTGACTGAAGAGTTCGTAGAGAGAATGCTGGAAGATTTAGAAGATCTGAATTCTCCAGAGGAAGTAAGGCTGCATCATTCCTGTATCTTCCATGTACTGTCTCAGAGATCTCAGCCCATCCTGCAGCTTGTCTTTGATCCTCCCCTCAGCCTGCAGGCTGCAGCCCTGCCCCATCCATAGACTTGAGGCCATGCTAAGCCTTCACATCTGCTGTGAACTACTGAGGCACTGAGAGAAGGGATTGAAAGAAATACAAGACAGGGATAGGTATTAAGGGAGACTCTGTGTTTTGATTTCCATCAGCATCTTTTCCAGCATAGTATCTGAGCACCCCAAATGAAAGCAGTGCAGCCCCTGGGCAGGTGGCAGGATTTCCTCCATGCCATGCATAGATGTAGTCCTCACCAGCAGCTCCTAGCACATCACCTTCTCTGCTTTCAGAAAGGCTGAAAGTGGTGGTAGCACATATACTTTTGAACAATCTGTTGTATGGGCCTCCTTTAGTGGGTTTGGTAAGCAGGCAGGGCTGTTTCACATCTGCTACTTGGCCTTCACCTGCTGGCTCTGCACGGTGTGTAAAGGACCATCACCAGCCTGGGAGCATTACAGCAACAGCCAGGGGGGCTTTATAAAGCTGGTACTAAACTTCCCACTGCCATGTGATCTCTTCCTGGGGAACATTTAACACCCTGTCTCCCATGCATGCCATATAAATATTCTGCTTGACTTCAAAGATCAGTGGCAGAAATGACATGTAATATTTTTAATCCCATTTTTTACAGCTCCCTGCAGACTCTAAAGAAACTTTTCTTGGCTTGTAGAGCAGCCCTCCCCTTGCTCTGCTCCCCTCCCCCCAGGAAAATCTCAGGGCTCTAATTGTTTAATCCAGAGTTGACTTAATGCCAGGGTGTTCCTCACTGTGTGAGTGAGGGGAGCATGCTGCTGGCTGTGCAGTGACTTTCAGGCCAGCTTTTATCCAGTTAAACGTAATCCAAAGCTCATTTTTGCTAGTGACATGGAAGCCCAGGAGCACTTTGGTTTGAAGGCCCTTTAGTGAAGGCTTTGGATGGCTCATGTTCCTTCACTGTCCATTGAGGCAAAGAGCATGGCAGCTCCTCGCACTGCAACAGGGTGTTTGATTCCCACTCACTGTGACTTTGCTGAATTAAAAAGTGAAAAACAAACGAATGCAAAGGATGACTTCTCCAAGAGGATTGCTTTGGAACCACTGCTGTTTATAAAAAGGAAAATACTTGAGATGAAATGTGATCTTTCAGCATCCAGATTCCTCCAAGGATTTGTAACTTGCAGGATCCGGGTCGGGCCAACTGAAAGCATTCCTCAGCAGTCCTGACTGTTGCTGATGATGTTCATGTGGTAGAATGAAGCACTGTGAGGGGTCTTTCCTTTGCTGCATAAAGAACCACCTGTGTTAAGTGAAATTAAGTGAAATAATCTGTCTGAGTATCTTTACGTGTTTTTCACATGTCCTAGACAGCAACTCAGAACTTGCTGGGCTGTGCAGGGCCAGTAGATTACATGGTGCAAGCTATACACAGGGCTTGAGTTTATAAAAAAACTTAAATAGGACTTGAGCTGTTTGTTTCCTAGAGGATAACGAACAGGAGTTTGTGGTAGCCTCTATCCTGAAGAGTCCTCCTGCTGTGCCCCCAGATCATGGATCAGGCCATGAACCACCAGCATATTAAGGTCATTGGATGCCAACTGCAGGTTACCTTCATGGAGCAAGGTCAGGAGCAAATTCATGTTAGAGGCACCCTTGCTGTGGAGCAGACAGCTGGAGGGGATCTCCTTTAGCAGGAACCTCGCACTGAGCCTGTGTTGGTGTCCATCAGAATGAGGGTGCTTACAGGAAGACAAGTAGTTGGATAAAGACTGATAATTTCCAGGTCACTGTCCCCTTGTACTGGCTCTCTTATTCAAACAGCCCCTGGGAAGCCTACGGTGCTGTCGGCCTGGGTCTGAGGACTCTCCTAGGAGAGGACCACTGTATCCATAACCATTTTGAATTAGCCACTTCTAGGGCAGATTGTCACTGGTGGTGTTGGGGGTCCCCACGAGATTCCTCCCTGGGAGTCTCATCAGGGTGTCAGGGAGTATCACAGGACAAGGCAGTGCAACACTGGGTGCAGTACAGTTTTGAAAACAAAATGAGCCTGCAAACAGGCTTCCAGAGCTATCCCCCCCATGTGTTTTGGGTCCTCAGGTTGGCCACTGGGATTGTACAAAATGCCTGTGCAGTTGCCATTCAGCTGTGGATGGGGCAGACTTGTGGCCTAAGAGATTCCACCCCACACCTTCACCCCCACCCCACAGCTGTGTTTGAGAGACCTGTGTGAATGCTTGGGCACTGGTCACGTGGTTGTGAGAAGGGTTGGTGGTAAGGCTCCTTGCAGCTCTGTCCCTGAATTGGTTGTGTTTGGGTTGATGTTGGGGTGACTTCCTAGCCCAAGCAGGGACATCAAGAGGGGACCGGTGGACTTGCCTTGTTTGGGAAACATTGGCCACAGACAATGCTGTGTAAACCAGACTGGGGGAAAAAATCTCCCTTCTGTGTGCTTCAACCAGTGTTTGCAAAACAGCCTGAGCAGCTGAGTGCCTGTGTGAGCACAAGGCATTGTAGGGCTCTGTGAGGCCTTTGTGCCAGAGGTGGGAAGGACTGCAGCAGGAATGCTGTGCAGGCACATTGGCTCTCCCCAGCCAGGGCAGCACAGTTTGCCTGTCACCAGAGAGCCCTGATGGCTCACCTACATTCCACTCTGAATGAGCAGGGGTTTGAAAGCTGCCCTAAGACTCCCTTTAAAGCAAATGTGAGCTCTGGGGGCTGGGCTGGGTGAAAGAAGAGGGTCATGGTTAGACAGGAGGGAAGACACTTCTGTTGCAAATCTTCTCAGAGGTTGGGAAGGGGAAATAGTGATGGGGGCAGAAACCCTCCAAAATTCATCTGATGAAATAAACAGTGTTTGGGCTGAAAACTCAGAACTTTACTTTGGCAGCTGAGACAGGCCACATTATCTAATGTCCACTGCTGTCCAAAACATACTGATGGGGAAATGTTTTCTTAGTGGCCTCTTGTTTTAAAAAATAATAATAACATGGGGCTGCCTGCCTTTGCAACAATTTTGTTTTTTCTGTGCAGATTGCAGCGATATGCATTAACTGGTTCTCTTTACTGTATTACAGTTTAAACTTCCAAAGGAGTACAGCTGGCCTGAAAAGAAACTGAAAGTTTCCATCTTGCCAGATGCCGTGTTCGACAACCCACTGCATTAGAGCTGAATTACACTATTCTAACAAGTGGGAGAGCCAAGTTACTGTCCATTACCCAGTGACTCACAGGATAATTAATGCAGTAAAAACTCTGCCTGCAAATAAAAAGAGTTTGCTGCACAACCACTGCAAACAGAAGAGGAGCTACTCAGCACCAGCCCAGACCGAACTGAGCCCTTTCCTTTATCCTTCCCAAGGCTGAACTCTCTGGGAGCAGCCTGCGTATGTGTGAGTGTGAGTGAGAAATATTTAACTATGAAAATTAGTAGTAAGACTCCTTTCTCTCTCCTAGCTGCAGAACTCCCCTCTGCCTTAGCCCAGGGTGTAGACGCTCTGCACGCCTGTATTTACACATACATTTCTGCCAGGTGCGAGCCTATAATCCATGGATTAAATGTTCTTTACGTGACTCTGGAGTCCTTTTGTTAGCCAAACTTTTACTGACTGCAGAACTGTTCTTCCATGTGCTATTTTTTTTTTTCTTTTTAGAAATGGAATGGTATTTCCCCTGTTTAAAGGAGGCCAAAAGCTCACATGCTTGAAGCTGAACAGATTTAAAGATGAACTTTCTGGTTCAGTCAAGAAAAACAAATCCAGATCCTCCCTGCCCTCAAATTAGGCATGTTTTAAGTGTTGGTCTTGGTGCTATTAGCTATGGTATCACTGCAAACAGAGGCAACTTTATTCTCATGCATCCTGTCCTTGTGCCTGAACCCCAGGGAAGGTCGCAACCTCTGGTTTTGCACAAGCAGGAGGAAGAAAGCTACCGGGGCGGGGGAGATCTCCTGTTTACAGTGTGTTTATCTTTAAAGAGATACTGTCAAGTATTTTTTCCTTGCTATTGTACAAAATCTGAGAAGCTAGAAAGGATCATTTGTTCACAGGGACAACTTCAGCAGCTCTGCAGGATCGGGGGGCTGCTTGAAAGCATATGAAGTGAAGAACTCTGCTGCCCTGGCACAGCAGAAAGGAGTCTTAGCCTAAATGAAACCAACTATTCTCCCTGTTCCAGCAGGGTTGTGCCCTAGTGCAGCTCCATTTTCCCCTCTAGCCTCGCTGTGGTGGCTCTTGTTGCTGACCTTCCTCCTTTCAGATGGGTTTGAACTGTAAAGCATCAAAACCAGTTTGAAAAGACACTCTCTCTAAATCCCTGTGGCTTCCTCCTTGGAGCAAAAGGAGCATGCAGAGGAGCCGGTCTCTGCAGTGCCAGGTTGTGTCTCTGCATCAGCTGCTGGCCCTGTGGATACCTGCAGCAAACCACCGCAGACTTTACCCCCTGCTGCTGCTGCAGGGTGTTTCTGATGCATATTCCCCAGCCTTCCTCTGCCCATTGTCTTTTGGTGACAACTCTTCACTCCTTGTCAGGGGAGGTGCAGCTTTCCTTCCACCCCTTTCTGCCTACAAGATAACTGGTGGTTTATGCGCAGTTGCTGTGTGATCTTAATACAAGTATAACAAAAGCTTTTAACACTTAACTCCCCTGATCAAACAGCAAAGTCCAGGAGGCCTCACAGTACCCTGGGGTTGGTTTTCTGTTTGTTTTCTGATTTAATTTCTTCCCAGCACAGCCAGCTTTGATGTTTTCTGCATATATTTGAGGCTGGTTAATGTTGGTCAAGAAGCAGAGCTAGGAGCCACAAAGCTTTCCTTGGACTTGCTACAGAATTCCTCTGTGGCCTCAGGCAAGTCACTCAATGTCTCTCTGTGCAGAGAGGGTGACTATTGACTAGAGGGCTGTAGGACCTACCGAAGCATGCCAGGGTTTGCAGGGGAGGGCGTGCTTTGTGTACAAAGTAGTGTTTGTATTATTATAATTGTTTTTATATTATAATTTAAGGCAGGCCAAATGCAGGGTCCAACACTGCTCTGCAGAACCTTCCTTTCTGCAAAGCTATGAAAGCAATTTACATGTAAATGAGTTTGTCATTTTGTCTGAACTCAGAGGATCATCTTAAAATCCTGCTGTGAAAGAACAAACTTTCAGATATCTGCGTGTGCTTGCCAGAGTGATTTCTGTGCTGAGGAAGGCTGCATTCATCCATGGGATCTCTTGGCCAGTTTGCATTGTCCTGGTTAGCACTAAGCATCCCTTCTGCACTGTAGATGTATGCGCAAGGGACAGCATGGGTGAGAAAGTGCCATGAAAACCTACCAGTCCAGCTTCAAAAACGATGTGCCAAGTGTCCCACCACAAGATAATCGGCAAACAGATAATTGTGGCAGTGGGGAAAAGGCAAGGGCAGCAACTACAATTTTGTCCCAAAGCCATCCAACAGTAGCCCGTGGATGCTCTTGTACGAGCTTGCTGGGGGTGCTGCAGCAGAGCTGGCCTGTTGCCACGATGCTGGCTGCTCTTCGTTGTTTCCAGATGCTTGCTCTCATTAAAAGGAGCTTAAAATCCACATCTTGGTGGAGAAGGGACATTTGGAAGGTCAATTGTTGCTATTCCTGCAGAGATCAGCACGGGGCAGGGAGAAGTCCATCAGACCCTCTCTGGGCTCTGACACACATCTGGAAAGCTTGAGACCTCCTGCCCTATGAACTCTTTGAGCCTTCATGGCAGGGATCTGGTGCTGTATGCAGGGAAAGCACCTCCTCCAAGCTGGCTTGTGCTCCAGTTCTGCTTTTCTCATGCAAGTGTTTTCCTCACTGTATTTACTCTCATCAGATGCTCTGGGCTGGGTTTCCATTGACTTCAGAGGGAGCACGCTGAATGCATGTGATAATCCACCCAGTATCCTTGTGTGTGTGTGTGTATTTTTGTTCCATGTCATGTATTTATATATAGTTCTGTGTATTTGAGTCATGAACAGGTGGCATGCCAGAAATCTCTATTTCTGAGACACTTTCTCACAGATCTTTGCTGGTAGCCAGATAACAATTGAGGGGGGAAGGCTTGAAGGGAAGGAAGTGAATCTTCCTATTTAGGTAAGGGGGGAAACATTAGACAAATAATTGCTAAAATAGAATTCTGTGTCTTATTGTTAGAGCAGCTATGAGAACCTGGTGAAAGTCAGCCCTTAAGCTCCCTGGTCATGTCTCTGCCTCTCAGCAACTTACCTAAGAGTAAGACAGTTGCAGTTACTCGGTATCCTGAAGAGCTGGGCAGCCACAGGACATCCCCTCACAATTCACATCAAGTTTGCAACCGTGCCAAAGGCTTACTCACTGGCAAGTAAATGAGATGTGAAGTTTGGATATTTTCATCTTGGGCCAGAGTACATGTCTGTGTGTGAATGAAATGGAAAAGAAATCTTTGTATTTTAGTGAGCAAGTAGTTTGAAAGAGGGAAGTCATCAGTGTTAATAAATGCCACAGTGTTTTTCTAGCCCAAACCTGATGAGATGGTAGGACCACTGGTGCTGATTTTTTTCTCGATTGTGTAGAAGGCCTGAAGCAGGTTTGTATGGAACCAAAACCTGTGGGGCTTGTGTTGGCTAAAGACAGTGGCCTGGGTGGAAATGAAAGCAGTTTCAAAGCAGTGAGTACAGGATTTCTCTCTCTTGAAGAAATCTGGCAATGCAGGTCAATTCAGATATTTGGAAAGATGAAGAGCCTTGAAAATCCAACATGTGACAGCAATTCTGAAACAGGAGAAGTCTTAAAAGCCAGGGCTACTCTCTCTCTCAATTTCTGATTAAAAACAGGACAAGGAATGTATAATTTCAGTATTAAAGTATGTAGGGTGTGATCTGAGCAGAGCAGTCAGTCTTGTAGCTGCTGTAACCATATTTTCAGTGGCTTAGATAGATGGTGCCTGCTGTGTCTAATTCTTTGAGGATGGTGTATATTGGTTTTACTCTACATGGAATTGCCAACAGTGATTTGAAATTATATTCTGAAGCTCTTCACTTTAAATATTCAGTTGCTCTTGGATGGCTTTTGAAATTACACCATCAGCTCATCAAATGGTCTTGGGAGAAGTGAGGGTTGTGTTGTTTTTCATCTGGGACCAGTAGAAATATTTTTTTTAAAAACCCAAAACACTTGAAAGCAATGCTTGGCTCTTCCCTCCTCCTTGGTTGGCATCCAGAGTCCATGTCTTGCTTTGCCAGCTTGTACCTGGCCAGGGCAAGGCAGCATCACATCAGGTGGGGAGAAAAGCTTCAGGCCAGAGGAAGCCCTTAGACCGTGTGCCCAGTTTTGCCCTAGCCCAGAGCACGGCCTTGTGCCTTCTGGCTCCACTGCATCAAGTCTTGGGCTTCAGCCCCTGCTCCATCTGGGCCAGGTGAGGAAGGGTTCCAGCCTTTCCACCTCCCAGGGACTGGGTGACTGCTCTCCTGTGAGAGAACACATTGTGCCTTAATTTTTCCTGTGAGTGAAGCTGCAAGGGCAGACGAATTGTCGAGCAACCAAGAATTCCTTTCTGTGCATCTGCCCTTATTAATAAATGCCAGCCTGCACAGCAGCCAGACTGTATCCAAAGCAATCTCAAAATCCACATTTGCCTATGGGGTTCACCTCTTAAGATTTTAAAGCTGGGTTTAAGTCTCTTGACCTAACAAGCTCTCTTTCAACCTACTATTTTTATAACATTTTTTTTCTGTTGTGCAGTGTCTGCTTGCTCTCTCTTCTTTCAAAAAAACCCAGCCCTTGTGTTTGACATGAGTCCAAAATTTCAAATGGAGGATAGGTCTGAGGTAGCAAATGTGTTTTAAACGTGGTCCCATATCGACTTGTCTCTCAGACAGTGAACCTGTCGTGTATCGTGCTTCACCACCACTTCATTTCTACCCTCGTTCTGTTTCCCCTAAAGTCGCTGACAGACTATAAAATCATCATAAGTGGCACATCAGTTCACGAACGTCATTTCTAGTCTGCTGTGAAGGGGCTGGCCCATCCCTTTCCCTTGCTGGAAGACCACAGCATCGTTCACCATTTGGCTTGTGGAGCCCTGATAGCAGGAGAGGATCGTCAGCCCAGGAAGGGCTGCTCATGGCAGATGTGGCTGGCCAGGGCCTGGTTGTTTTTAAACTGTCCCAATGCTGTGCCTACCCTCTTTAAAAAGAGGAAGAGAGAGAGAGAAACAAACTCAACCTCGAAAAGCCAGAAGAAAATTTCCTGCCCGTTGTCGTGTTTTGCAAACACTGTTCTTTTCTCTTGCCCTCTCCCTCCGCTCCCGACGAGGCTGGAGATGAAAATGGCTCCTTTGTTCCTTTCCCTGGGGCCCAACTGCAGCGAAAGTGCGGCTCCGGAAGCTCTCCACTGCACCAGCGGCGAGGGTGGGAGGGACCGAGCTGTCCCCGTGTGCGGTAGGTCCTACAGAAACACGGCTTGTTGACAATGCCCCGGGCAGGATGGGAGCAGAAGGGCTCCGTGGTGCTGGTGACGAGGCTCCTGTGCCGGCCTTCCTACAGAAGCAAGCAGGATGCAAAACGCGCAGGGGCTCAGGAAGGGGAGGTGGGTGTGAGCGGCCATGGTAGGGACTGATCACGGGCTGGGGAGCTCTGGGCTTTTGGCTTTCCCCAAAGTGGGAATCTGCAGCCCCGTGGAAGCAGGCAGCATCCTGCTAGGGGCTTGTAGTGATGCCCTGGCTCCTGCACTGGGATGCTCCTTGCACCCATCCAGCCCTGTAGTCCTGGTACTGCGAGTTTGGCCACAGTCATGCTCCAAACCCAAGTTTATTCTTTCAAAACCCTTCTCTTGTCCACACTAACTTTTCCCTTTTTTTAAAGGGATGGAGGTTTAGCCTCTCGCTGGGGACACTACTTGTTTTGTGTGCTGAATGGGAGCAAAGGCAAGGTTCCCAGGGCAGGGGACACATGGGTGACTGGGACCACAGCAAGCCCTGACCTTTGGGGTTGCCCTTGCAGCCCTGGGGTGAACTTTTCTGTGCTTCAGCCGTGTACGTGTGGGTGTGTGGGTGTGTGGGTGGTCTGCAGACGCAGGGATCGTGTGGATGGAGGAGCCCCAGGACACTCCCAGCGGGGCTGGAAGGAGCCTGTGTTTCTGTGGCCGGTGTACCAGTACCTTGTAGATGGCCTTTCTTCCCTCTCCCCTCCTCCTTTTTTTTATAAAAGACAAAAAACAAACAGAAAGCTAAACTAGCAGAGGTTTTTAAATATTTTATATTAGTTTCTAATGTAAATTCTTACATTGTTATTGCAGTGCTGGGTGTGTTTCGCCTGCACATGACTTTTTGTAATATTTTTGTGAATCACTAAACTTTTTTTTTCTCCTGTGTATTCTAAGTGCATTAAAGGTATTTGCAGAATTGTCAGTGTCCTTCTCTGCGGGCAACACAGTGGAACCAACTGTCTCCTGCTTGGCTCTGTGACTCCTTTGGAAGCTCCTTCTCCTCACTGACACCTTCTTCCCTGCTCCTGGGGAAGTGGGGTCTCTTGCCTAGACCTCTAGAGTGCAGGTGTGGGAGGGAAAGGGACCTTTTCTTCCCCTAAAAACTCAGCAAAATGACTGGTCCCAGGACCTGCCAGATTCAGCATCTTCCATGAGCATCTGCTGGCAAAACCCCTTGAGTCAAGGCAGCCTGAGTGCCCTGACAGCCAGGGTTTTCTGTGCTCTTTGGACAAGCTGGACTAGGGAGTGCTTGCACGTGGGTCCAAGGATGCAGCCAGTTGGCTGAGAGATGGCAACCTCATCCACCAGCACAGGAAGGAGGGAGCTGGGGTGAGTGTCAGGTCAGGTCCGTGTTCCTGTCCTCTGCCAAGTGCCTCCTGGCTTCAGTGGGATTTGTGGGGGTGTGGATGTGTGTGCAGACTGAATATGTTGGAGAAGAGACACAGCAAACACTTATGAAAAAATATTACTGAGCTAATGTTGCAATGATTTCCCAGTAACACAGAACGATTTTGCAGTACTCATTTTACACTCTTCAGTAATAAATGCCTTTAAGGCCAGAGAGAAAGGGTGGAATATCTGGGCAGCAGGGGAAGGGATATTGCAGTGCTCAGAGAAAGGATGACAGGGAAAGGAAAGGATGCATGGAGAGCCAAAATCCAGCTTTAGGCAGGTTTTGCACTTGTTCTTTGCAGGTGTTATCTCAGCCCACCCTGCATCAAAAGGGGAGCAATCAGCAGAAAGGGTTTCTGTAAGGATTTCTGTTCCTTTGAAGTTCGGAGTGAAAGCCATCCTTTTCCTAAGACCTCTCCCACAGCTGCATCCAGACACAAACTGCCCCAGCTCCAGTGCAAAGCAGTGAGATCTCCAAGCTCTGCCAGTGCAGAACAGCCCCTGCTGAACGTGACAAAGAGAACATCACCTCAGCTTGGTAAGGTTTCACCATCTCGCTTGAGGAAATCTTGATGGGCAGTGGGGTTCCCCAGTGAGGTTATTTACCCAGACAGGGGCTTGGGGGGAGAGAGGCCACCCACAACTGGTTCTTTGGCCCAAGACTCCCTCACACCTCTTGCCTTCCCAGTTTTCAAAGCATATCCAAGCACAGGGCCATCCCTTTAGGACATCCCAGCAAGGATGGCAGAGCCAGACCAGCAAGGGACCCCACGTAGTGCTGGAAACCCTCGTCGTCAGCCACTTGGTAAATTTAATTAATGAATTAAACTATCCACTTGTGCCTTTCCTGTGGTGGCCAGGCAATGCCCCCTTTGCAGCACTGCATCCCAGCTAATTCCTCTGTTTGCCCCCAAATCCGGAGGGGACCGTGGAGCTGTGGGTCAGTGGGGTGCCCCTCTGCTGCTGGCACCCTTCCCCCAGGGCCCACCACTGGCACGGCTGTGCCCAGCCCAGGCAGCCTCACTGCTCTGCCTCCACCCCAGCCAAAAGCACCTTCGGGCAGTGAATTTAATTAAGGTTTCTGAAAAGCAGTGTCTGGGAGCCCCTCCTGGATCTGCGGCTCTGAACTTCATTAGGAGCGGTTTGTTGCTAATAATGCCGGCAGCTTCTCTAATTAATAATGGAAGGGCTGTGAGCAGATGCCAAGCCAGGAGAGGGAAGGGATTTGTTTGTTTATTTTGCTCCTCTCTTGGTGGTTTTTTTCTGGAGTGTGGAGAGAGGGCTGGGGCTCCTTTCCCATCTGAGAAATGAATGGCAGTGCCTGGGAACCTCAGTGGGGAAGAGGGTGCACCTGTGAAAGTGAAGAGGGAGATGGAGTGGGGTGGGAGATGGGCCCCCATGGGTGGAACAAGGCAGCATTCCCCACAGCAAGGGGCTCCTACTCCCGTGGTGCTCCCTGCCTACCCAGGACAGAGCCAAAACAGGGGCTGGACAGGGCTGGACTTGGGCACCCAGGAACAGTTCTGACCCCCAACCCCCTCACAAAGCATCACCCCCACAGCATGTCCCTTCCCATGGCACATCCCCATCCCATGGCATGTCCCCTAGCCCATGGCAGGATGGTGCAGACATGGGAAGGAAGTGTTCTCCATGCTTCAGCCCCCTGCACCACAAGGATGTGTCATACAACACCCAGAAAAGTGGGCTCACAGATCAGCACTCCACGTCCCTTTGGGTTTTTCTTTTCCCCCTCTTTTTCCCTCATTTCTCTCCTGCTTGCTGTCTCTCCCAGCTGCTGTTTGTGGCACAGCTGGCCACAGCAGCACCTCGGTGCAGAGGAAAAGCTCCTGACACGACCCAGGGCATAGCACCCAACATGTTAACACCCCGTATTCCTGGGGGCCCAGTGCCCAAGCCATGACTGGAGAGGGTCCCAGAGCAGCCAGGCTTGGCCATATCCTGCTGCCTCCCTCTGGCACAGGACAAGCACCCCCAGCCACACAGCCAAGCTTTGGGGACACCAGGGAACCAGCAGGCATCTTTGTCCCGGTGCCTGTCACAGCCTCAGGTCTGGCATAGGAAGCCAGGACCTGGCAGAAGTGAGAGGAGACTGCAGTGAAGCCCTCTGCATGCCCCAGCTCCCTGTCTAGGCACCCACAGCATGCCTGAAAGCTCCAGCTTCTCCAAACAGCTTTTAGAGCAACTGTTCCTGCTGTCAGGCAGGGTTTGCACTGGGGAAAAAAATGGCATTACCTTGCCCTGTCACCTCATCACTCAGAAGAACTGAAGCAGTGTTTGGACAGGCCATAGCAGCTCAGCCACAGTGGCCTCAGTGCAGGCTTTGTCCCCTCTGTCCCCTCCATGCCCCACTGCTCACCTGCCATAGGGAAGCACTGCCTGCAGCCTCATTTCAGGCAGCAGCCATTGCCACAGTGGCTTTCCAAGAAAGTGTACCTCTGGTTTGGTTTTGTTTTTCCTAGGGGAGGAGTATTTTTAATGCCTTTTCCCAGCACTCTCATTTCCTCAGACTTTCTACACTCTGGCCACAAATCATAACCCGCTGGAGGGCAGCGAGCAGGGCTGTCCCGTGCTGGGGATGCTCCTGCTGCAGGAGATGGGGTACCCACTTTGGGAGGGGTGGACAGCAGGGAGCAAAGAAAAAAGCGTGGTTAGATATTAAAAAATCTCCAGGAGTGTCCAAGGCCAAGATGATCTGGGAGACCCAGCTTGCTGCCCAGGCCAGGATCATCCCTGACTGCTTAATGCACAAATCCCTTCTCTGGCTGTTAAAAATGCTGGAGCAAGCACGGCACCGTGTCACCTCGTATGTCCCACTTGCTTTTGAACAGGAAAATTATCAGAAGCTTGCAGCAAAAGGGGAAACATAAAGGCAAAGGGGCTCAGGAGTGGAGGGGCGGCTGGGCCGTGTGACAGGGAGCATCCCCGGGGGCACAGGGTGGTGTGGCAGCCTGCCCAGCCCCAGCACAGCCAGCCGAACAATACTGCGAGGCGTTGGGAACACGCTCGGCAGTGGGAATCCCAGTCCTTGCCTTAAAAGGAGATTTCAGGGAATGATTTTATTGGAAAATTGTTTTCTGATTATTCAGCTTGTTGAAAGTTTCATTTCATTAATTGCGACATGGTGGGAGGGGGGCTTCGGCTGCACAGGAACAGCGATGGCCAAGGATGTTTCCGTGGGTTTCTAGTCCAAAAAAGCCCACTAAATCATCGTGTTTTACCTCCTGTGTTTGCAGACCAGAGAATTTCCCCCAATTCCCCTTGCACTGAGCCCAATAACTTGTGGTTTTGATTCAAACGGGCGGCCCAGGACGACGTCCTGTCTCAGCCTGGTGACTTCAAGAGAGGAAGAATCTCCCACTGACTTCCCTTGGCTGTTTGTCCTGGTGGCCAAAAAAAAATGCACCCCTGAGAGCAACACCCCACTGCCAACTTATTTCTGATGCAGCTGCATCCTGCTTGCCTGGAGCCTCTTTTGGATGAAGGGGGGTGCCCACACCACCCCTCGGCTGGTGCAGGTGTGCCCTCCGAGCCACACGGATTGATACAGAACAACAGCGGGATACCCCCAGCCTGCCCCTAGCCAGCAGCTCAAGAGTTAATAAACTTCAAACAGATGTGACCAACGTGTCAAGACATGAGAAGTACGTGGTATGGATGTTTATAAGTACATCGACAGAAGGCATTCATAAAAGGTTATAAACTGTGGTAATAAGCAACCCATCAACTTGTTTGGACTCTAACACTTGATTAACCATTTATTAAAAGGTGCAGTAATCATTTATAAGCCATAAGTGGGACCGAACGTAAAGTATGACTCCTTTTATGTTAATAGATGCCTCAAGAATTTCCTCTCCCTTTCTGACATGTTTTGGGTGGTTAAAGGCTAACCTGGCTGCCAGGTGCCACAGCCCCTCCTTAGTGGTGTGCATGAGCTGGATTCACTCCAGGAGCCTCCCACTCTCCTGACACCCGTGGAGGGGAGCTGGGTGTCCCCACCACAGTTTGTCAGGGCCCTGGGGTTTTGTTCATGGAGAGTTCTGAGGTTGTTCTGGCCAGACTCTGGGTGACCTCCACCAGCAATCTCTCCCTTCAGAGACTGGCAGCAGGGAGGGACGGACAGAGAGGTGTTTGCTGCCAGCAGTGCGGGGGGCAGCACAAGGTGGTGGGCAGCAAGGGAAGCCTGGCAGCTCTGCAGGGAGAGGAGGGCCATCAGATGCAGGAAGAGCTAGGCACCTCTCCCAGGCTTTCCTGGCAGAGCCCAGCATGGGCCCTGCTGCCCACAGGTCCCCACTGGACCCCAAAGGAGGATCTGTGGGGGGACAGTGGGCACCAAGCACTGAGCTGAGCTGAGCGGATCATGGACAGGGAGACTTCAGAGGGGTTAAAATCACCTGCCTAGAGACTCTGGAGCCCTGGGGTGCCCAGGGGAAGGAGAGAGCTGGGAACCCCCTCCCTGCATTCCCCATGCAGGAGTCTGTTCAAGCCCCAGGCTGCCAACACACCAGGATGAGACAGAAATGCCTCCAACACAAAAGCAGCTCATCCTTCTGTCAACAGGACCCTCCTTTTTTGTTTGCCATCACACTCCTACCCCCAGACAGGTCGTGTTTTCCTTCCTGCTGTCTTAACAAAACCTAAACCAATAATTGCTCCCATTACACAACCAGGAGTGACAGTTTATTAGCCATGCTTCCTGACCTAATTTATACCAGTGCCCTCCTGCTTTTCCCTTCACTGTGGGCAAACAGATCTTTAGGCTTTCTGAGAGGAAGTTTAAACCCCAGCAGCAGTGAGTGCATGGGCTGCAGCTCTGGAACAATCCCATGCCCTCACCTGCCTCAGTTTCCCCCAGCTGCATCAAACTGGAGCCCTGTGGCACCACTCAACTTTGGGGCTTTAGGTTTGGGGTTGCACAGGGCATGGCAGCCTTGGATGCTCTGCCCTTGACAGGAAAGCCCAAGAGCTCCCTGGCAGGGGGCTTTTTAGCACGTATGTGGCACTGGGTCATTTGGCTGGAGCCAACTTGAATTGCAGAGAACATGCAGAAAATAAAAAGGAAGGCTGAGAACTGATGTGAAGATTGCAAAGATTACACCTTGTTCTGGGCAGGGACCACAGGGGCCTTCTGGTGGGAGTGGCTGAATCGAAATGCAGATGGGAATGGATGTGGTGGGATTGCATCCTGATCCCATCCTGTCTCCCATGGTCAGATTTGGGGCTGGCATCTTCATGTCCCGAGCTTGTTGCTGGGCTGGCAGCACTGAGGAGCTCCATCTTTCCCTCAGGGAAATGCCTCACTATGGTGTGGGATGCTGTGCCAGAGATGGATGCACCAGGGAAAGGGCTGGTGCAGAGGGAGGACCGGGTCACCGGTAGCCACAGGCTGAAGGCAAAGGGCTGCTGCTTTCTGCCCTGGCCTTGGGGGCAGCGGGGGCGGAGAAGGGGGGTGTCCCTGCACCCAGGGGATGGTGACACAGCAAAGCAAGAGCCCCGGGGCAGGAGGGTTTACATGGCCACTTGGGAAGCTGTAAATCCTGACCTCACCACTGCAACACAGATCAGGTGGGCAATGCCTCAAAAAGTGACTTTTTTACCTGTGGCACAGCCTGGGCTTTGGGAAGTGCCAGCCTGGATAGACTGTAGGAGCAGAGGGATTCACTGCCAGAATTGCCTTCCCTTTTCCCAGTCTGAGGTGGGAGACTCACCACACTGGGGTCTGTCATCGATTGCTACCGTCCTTTCCAGACCCCTTTTAAGATGAGTGAGTTACTTTTAACCCCATCCAGGACGTTTTTCAGAGTGCAGTGGTGAGACTGCCCCAGAGCTGTGCTGACGAAAAAGAAATGTCGGGCAAATTCCGGGGAGGGTGGCTGCCCCGGATGCTCTCACCAGCCATGCCCTGTTAAAGGCTCTGGCAGCCCAGCTCTGGCAGCACCTCTACAACTGGCAGCAGAAGGTAAAACGAGACCAAGCTGCATTTTTTTCCCCTTGTCCACCCAGCAAACTATTGCAGCTTTTCTGCCAGGTCCTGTCCCCTGGGTCTCAGGGGAAGGAGCCGCCCCAGGAGGGGGAAGAGCAGAGGAGCCTGTCTGGCCGCCAGTCTCCATCATGCTCAGAAAAAAAGAATAAGAGAAAATTGTTCTGGATTTTTTGTTTGGTTGTTTTGGGGCTTTTTTTAATATATATGGAGGTTTTGTGGCTTTGACGCAGTTTCCTGAAAATCCTGCCTCATCCTGCCAGGGACTGAGCAAATGCACATCCCAGCCCTCGGCGTTGGGGAGAGAAGGAGGAGAAGCCAGGGAGGGAGAGAAGAAAGCCTTTGCCAAACTGGCCTGACCAGAATGTGACACAAGAGCAGGAAATGAGTCACGCCGGCAGGGCAGCTGCTCCCAGGCATTTGCATAGAAAGAAACCCCACCAAGCAGGGAACTGCACCGGCCCTCATCCGGCTCCAGCCCCGCAGCTGCCGGACCCGCTGCCGCACTCACCAGCACCCACCAGCACCCCGAGCTCAGCCAAGGTGGTGAGTCCTGGAGCATCATCCCTGCTCCACAGCTGACTGGCTGTGCACCCCTGGATTTGGCCAGTCAGCCTCAGATTGGGCTGTTACACCCCGGAGTTGCTTGAACCAAAGCAGAGCTCCCCTCCAGCACCCTGACATGCAGTCATGGCCAGCCCTCAATACCCACTTTGGCCCATGCTTTAGGCTCAGGGAGGAAGGGAGAAAGCCCAGCATTTTTGCCCCAAGAGGAGCCCCAGTTGCACACCCATTGCACAAGGGTAAGGCTCTCCCATGGGGCCAACAAGGGCATCACCATCCCTGCACCCAGCACACCATTCCAGACCTGTTCCCAGCTTCCAGTGTCACATGTGGGTGTCGCTGGATCCCAGTGACTGGGGGGCTGGGAACCTGCTTTGTGTGCTGCGGCAACCAGGCTGCACACCCTGCTTCTGGTCCCTTTTTATTAATGTCAGAGACAGGAGGTTTCCCCTGCAGACACACTGCATACACACATGTGCATCTTCTCCCAGAAGGTATCGGGCTGGGAGGATGCCACAGCAGGCAGGTGACAGTGTGTGAGGGACAGGTGTGACTCCATGGGGTGGCTGGGCACAAGTGGTGCATGTTGGTGGTGTGTCCTAGACTGGGTCAGCAGGTGACCATGGGGACCTCTGTGCTGTGCCTCTTCCATGGGGCTGTTTCCCTCCTCCTCCACCCCAAACAGGAACAGGGGATGCCCATAAGCTGACAGGTTCAGTGTTGGAAATCAGACTGTTGCCGCCCTGCAAGTTCCTTACACCCTTAAACCCAGCTTAAAACTTAAACTTCAGTGAAAAACTTCAGTGTGTTAATCACACGGAGGAGGGTGGAGGGAGCTTTCTCCATCACATTGAGCCACCTCACCAGCCTGACATGGAAAGGGACAGAAGGGGAGTGATGTTTTTTCTCTGATGGATTAATTGGGTTATAAATGACCCAAGAAACACAGAACTTTGTGTCACTTCCAGAGGGCTCGAGGCTTCTGGGGAAGGTGCAGGGCTGGGTGCCAGAGCCTTGAGGAGTGTTCCCAAGAGAGGGTGGTGGCAGACAGGGATGGTGTCACATTAACAGCCAACTGCTCTGTAAATCTCTGCAAACACCCTCCCTCTACCATCAGCTCAGCAGGGTCCCAAGCCCTAAACACCAAAATGAGTTTGGTACCTCAGCTCTGTGGAGCAGCCAAGTTCATCCCTGCTCCCAGGGACATCATCTGTACCAGGCAATGCCACCTCAATGTCAGACACCAGTGACAAGTGCCTGAGCATCGTGGCTCTGCAGGGGGTACCTGCAGTCCAGCCAGTGCTCACTGAGGGCTCAGCAGAGATGCTAATACTTTACTGGGGAGACAGGGGGCAGGAAGTGGTCTTTCCAGAGCAGGACTAAGGGCTGCTGAAGGGAGACGTCTGGCAAAGGGGAATGATGGCCTGGCAGTGGCTGGGAAAACTGAGGCTTGGGGGAGGTTGAGGGATGAACACCAGGACTCAGCCACAAACCACCTCTGTGGCCCCCTGGCGTGGTCTGGGACCCACACCAAGATCTTGGTGGAGGGGAGACTGAAGCATGGGCAGGCTTTCTGTAGCTTGCTCCTGCTGGTGTTCATCAGCCACCCAGCACTGTCAGGAAGGGGTTTGGGAGCTGTGCAGGCAGAGGGGGCCCTGTCTACAGCTTTCCTCCAGGCAGCTCCTGCTGGTTGTGGAAAGGCTGCCGTGCCCAGCCTGGCTTTGGGGCTTCCCTTGCCAAGGGAGTTTCTCTGGCATGGGCAGGGAGATGGCATCATCCAGATGTGGGTATGATGACAGAGTGCCACTGCCAGTCCCAGGCCAGAGGGATTCCCACCCAGGAATAGGGTGCATCTTTCAGCTTGGCTAAGCCCCATCCCATCCACCTTCCTCTTTTAAGTATGGTAAATACCAACCAGCTTCCCCAGCGCAGCACAGCGGGAGTACAGGGGGCCTGAGAAGTCCCTGCAGAAGAGCCCTGTGCTGGGGTGGGGATGGTGGCTGTCACTGGAGGCCGTCTGGTACTGTGTGTGTTTATAAAGTGAGAGTCATGAATAGTTTTGTGCTGACTTTTCGAGGAGAGGTTTGCCTCCACACGGCCTCCGCCAGTCGACTGCGGTTCTGACACATCTCACGCTGCCCTGCCCAGCTCCCACCAGTCCTGGCTGCCAGATGGCTTGTAAAACCCTGGAGGAGAGGTACAGCCCATGGGCTCTGGGGCCTGGCACAGGAATTACATGGCAAACTCTCCCTTCTCAGGAATCGGCGCTCGAGCCCCAGGAGTGCAGGAATGGAGGGGGGCGGCCGAGGGTGACACGGGGTGAGCCCCAGCCGTGCAGCAGAAGCCATTGCTGTCTCCTTATCAGAGTGTCTCTAGGCAGGACCTGCCTACGCACAGGGGGTTCCTGTAAAACACAGTGTGGAAAGACCTGGATAATCCCCATACTGGGAGTGGTGTGCAATGCTCATCCCTCTAGCAGGCTGCCCTGGGTGGTCCAAGGCACAGGGATATAGGGTGCTACAGCAGACACTGCTGAGTGGTGTCTTCAGGCGTTTGAGGCCGCAGATGGGGAATTCCTGCTAAATCCCTCCCAGAGGCAAATTGCCATCAGAGAGTGACACCCAAGGGTCAGGTTTGGGCCAGATCCCGAAGCTGCTGACTGAGCCTTTGCCCTCTCGTCACTCCACCACAAACCTGACTGTGGACCCTGAGCATTTTTTGATGTAAATACTTTGTTTTGAGCCATTGACGCTCTCACCAGTGTGAAATGGATTTCCACCAGCAATGTGCTTTATTCCCAGCACCTTGGCACATATGGCAGGGGTTAGATATACAGTGTCCCATGAAACAGCTGCGGAAACATTTGGTGGGAGAGCTGTTAACAGAGACACCTCTGTGCCCCGAGCTCTGGCAGAAGGTGCTGGGTCTTCTGGTTTAGGAAAGACCCCAGGGGACAAACGGCTGTGGCTCTGCACAGGGAGGAGACACACCTAAATAGCCCTGTGCAAAGTAACAGCCCGTCTAGAAGCCAGCCAAGAGGACACAGGATGATCTTGAGGGCACTTATCCCAGAATATTCTGAGTTGTAAGGGACCCACAAGGATCATCAAATCCAACTCTTGGCCTGCACAATTCATCTTCAAGAATTAAACATCCTCAGTGTGCCTGAGTGTGTTTTCCAAATGCTTCTTGAACTCAGGCAGGCTTGGTGCTATGACCACTTCTTTGAGGAGCCTGTTTCAGTGCCCGACGACAACCTTTTTCTAATATCCAACCTCAGCCTCCCCTGACACAACTTCAGGCCATTTTGTCGGGTCCTGTCCCTGGTCGCCAGAGAGATCAGTGCCTGCCCACCTCCTGTTCCCCTCACGAGGAAGCTGTACACAGCGATGAGGACGGTGCCCTGCCCCAGCTGTGACCCAGATGTGCACTGGTTCCAGGGCAATCAGCCTTTTTCTGGACCGGCAGCCTGAGCAGCGCTGGCCGCGCAGGGATGCTGGTGACCAGGTAGGGTGGTCCTACGGCCGATGCAGTGACCGGACGGTACATCCCAAGCCCGGCCTCCTCGAGGGCAGCGGCGGAACCGGCGGAGGCGGGCGCCGGGCCCCACCGCGGGCCGTGTCCCCTTTACGGCGGCGGGCGCGCGGGGCGGGGCGGGGGCGGTGTCCGGTGACNGGAGGAAGTGGCTCCCGGGAGCGGGGTTGTTCTGGTGACTTTATTTATAATTTCTTTTTTTAAATACCCTTTCTTCTTCTTTTTTTCTTTTTATTTTTTTATTTAATTTTTTTTTTTTATTTTTTTTTTTTTTTTTTTTTTTTTTTTTAACGCTCTCCCGGTCTCCGTTCTCAGCCGGGCAGCTCAAGATGGCTGAGAGCTGACTCGGCTCTCCCGGAACCGCTCGCTCCGGCCGGCTCCTCCCGGCTGCCCGCCGCCGCCTCGCCCCTTCCCGGCGGGGGCGCGCCGGGGG
>VYZP01013944.1:30611-65235 GCA_013400635.1 Hypocryptadius cinnamomeus
GGGGAAGGCAGCGCTCCGCCGCCGGCTCGGGCGCCCCGAAGCATTGTTACCGTCGGGGGCTTGCGACCCCCGGGCCGGCCATGAGAGCGGGCTAGGACGGACCCTGCGGGCGCATTTTTCCCCCCAGCCCTGGTGGGAAGTGAGAGCAGGTTGATTTGGGGTCCGCGGGGCTCAGAACCCCCTGTGGCAAAGCCCGTCCCCTCTCCCATCCCTCTCCGGGAGCGTTGGAGGAGCTGGGCGGGCTGTGCTGGGCTGGCGTTTGCTCTGAATGACCGAGCTCTCCCATTCAAGACCTCGCAATCTCGAAGCAGGCGAGAGAGCTTTTTTTCCTTCTCTTTTTTTTTTTTTTTTTTCCTCCTGTCTTGTCTTTTTTCCCCTCTTCCTTTTTTTCCCTGCTGCTCCTCCGATTTAGAAGCAAATCTCGGGAGCCGCTAAGAGAAATCGTTTTTCCGCCATCGTCATCGTCGCTATTATTATTATTTTTTTTAATCTTCCTCCTTTTCCCGTTTTGGATCTTAACCCTTTGATCTGTTTCCTTTAAAAGACTCTGATTCCCAACTCCCATCAGGGGGAGAGGGAGGAGAAATACAGGGAAGGGAAAAAAAAAAGCTCGAGCGAGTCGCTGCCCTCAGCTGTTGGCCAGGTTTGGTGGGGGACAAAAGTCCCTTTAAAATATTGAATGTCAGTTGCAAACCTAAGAAAAGAAAAATCTGATCCGGAGCGCTAAATTTAGGAGCTTTATATGGAACTTGGACTCTGCTGCTGGATTTTGTATGGATTTTTTTCAACCTTTGGTAAGTTTCAGTTCACCTTCTGGGGTAAAAAGGAGCAAATAGCTTTTTGGGGTGGTTAGGACTTTGGGCTGTAAGTCCAACAGAATCACGTTGGGGTTTTTTTGACCATTTGTGTTGTTTTCTAACGAAGCGATGGGGACGTTGCATTTTCTTGCCGGATATTCCTAGAGTGCTGCTCTGTGGCTTATTTTATCCCCGATTTTAAAATCTGCTGCGGTTTATTATTTATGGCGTGTGCTGCGGGGAGGGGGGAGCCTGTCCGTTCACCCTCAGCCTTCCCCTTTCAGGGAGGACAGACCCCGGCGTCCGCCCCTAGACCGCACTGAGCGACCGAAGCGGCTGGGGGGAAGCGTCGACAGAGCTGCCGGCAGAGATGGCCGAGAATTGGAAGAACTGCTTCGAAGAGGAGCTCATCTGCCCCATTTGCCTGCATGTCTTTGTGGAGCCGGTCCAGCTGCCCTGCAAGCACAACTTCTGCCGGGGCTGCATCGGGGAGGCGTGGGCCAAGGAGTCGGGCTTGGTGCGGTGCCCGGAGTGCAACCAGGCCTACAACCAGAAGCCCAACCTGGAGAAGAACCTGAAGCTCACCAACATCGTGGAGAAGTTCAACTCCCTCAACCTGGAGAAGCCCCCCTCAGTCCTGCACTGCGTCTTCTGCCGCCGGGGCCCACCGCTGCCGGCCCAGAAGATCTGTTTGAGGTGCGAGGCTCCGTGCTGCCAGTCCCACGTCCAGACCCACCTGCAACAGCCCTCCACGGCCCGGGGGCATCTCCTGGTGGAGGCGGAGGACGTGCGGGCCTGGAGCTGCCCCCAGCACAACGCCTACCGCCTGTACCACTGCGAGGCCGAGCAGGTGGCCGTCTGCCAGTTCTGCTGCTACTACAGCGGGGCCCACCAGGGACACTCGGTGTGCGACGTGGAGATCCGCCGCAATGAGATCCGGGTGAGTCCAACCATCCTGGACACTCGGGTTTGCCCAGCCTGGGGACCACCCAGCCACCCTCTTCCCTGCCATGTCTGTTCCCCTGTGTTTGTGTAGCACCTACACAACATCCATCCTGGCACTGCTCCTCCTTCCGCCCGGGGTCCCCCCGTGGCAGACATGTTGGGTGGTCTCCCAGCCGAGCAGTGACGGAGCCCGTGGGTGCCAGGGGGGCTCCCCAGGGCAGGTGTCTGTGCTGGGGGGCCTTTGTAGCTGTTGAGCTGTGGGACCTACGGCCCCTTGGGTGTGCACTCTGCAGGGAAGGGTTGCAGTCTTGGGCCAGGGGCATTTGGAGGGGCCGTCTGTCAGGTTTGTGCTGGGCTATGCAGCTGTTTGGGGGAAGGCAGAAGAGCTGCCTGCAGCTGAGGCCGAGTCACCCCAAAATTTGGCTTCCTGGGAGGACAAAGCAGCTGCAGGAGCAGACCCTGTCCATTGTAAGGCCTGTGAATGTCAAACTGCCTGCTCTTCCCACTGCCTCCCACTGGGGCCGGTGGCCGCCATCCTCTTCCTCCTGGCAATGGAAGAGCTTCGTGTCAGAGATCCGTGACGTGTCAGAGACCCATGACGTCTCACTGGTGGGGATTCAGTCTTGGAGTTTGGCCAAATAATGTGATTTTTTTATTAGGGGGCACAGGGCTGTCTCTCTCCGTAGAGCAGCTTGGGCTGTTGTGCTGGATTCGAGGGAAAGCGGGTCTGTGTTTTGCTCTTGGCCAGGCCATCTGGCAGGAGCTTTCACCCCTGGCTCCCCACCCTCCAGTTCTGGCGGGCATTTACCGGCCCTGCGGCCAGCCCTGCCATGACCCTTCTACCACCTTCCCCCTTTTCAGGGTTGCCCCTCCACTCCCCCTCCGACCCTTTGAAAGAGGCTCGGCGCTTGTCTGCCGAATAAATATTTAACAATGAATTGAATGGTGATTACTGTAAAATGGGGATGATTTCCTGTGTATTTTAATGTTGCCAAAATGAGTCACCATTTAGCAATAAAAAAAACCGAAGAAGTCATAAATAAAAATTGCAGTATAATTACTTTCCAATTGGATGGCCAGGCCTGGGAGTGGGGCGGGGGGGTGCAGCTCTGTGTAGAGAGGAGCCAGCCTGAGCTCACAGGAAGGTTATTTTCCTCTCCAGGTTTTTTGGGGGAAAACCAGGGACCTCCGTGGAGGTGCCAGCAGCTCCACCACACACGCTGGAAGGGGAAAGACCCAGTCAGTCTTTTGGAGGAGCACTTTTCTGCTTCTATTTATAGGGAGTCATTTTGGTTTCCCTCTGCCAGGGTGGGGAGCCACCTCGGGAGGGCTGTGCAGGGCTGGAATGGGGTTCTCATGTGTATCTCCCAGGAGCCTTAGCCAGGGACCGAAACTATTTTTCCAGGTCCTTTTCCAGGACACTTTGATCTCATTTATTCCCGCTCTTGCTGCATGTTTTTTTTGTTGTTGCTGCCGTTGTTATGGCTGGATGTTCGCCGCTTCTTGCGGATGCACACTGCTAATGACCTGGCAGAAATCTGCCACTGCCTAGGCTGGATTTTGGCCCTGGCTTGAAATTTTAGGATATGTGGCCAGACACCAAAAGTGTTAGACGGTTGTATTGTAGAGCCATGGAATTATTTTGTGACCTTGGCCAAATCCCTCAGTACCTCCATCGCCACGTTATCTTAATTTCCTTTCTCTGTGATGATAAGCTTGTCTCTTCCCTCTGGGCGCGTGGCTCGGTTGGGTGCACAGAGTCTGGGTCAATGAAGGACAGCACCAAGCTGGGGGACGGTGTGCCCAAAGGATCCTCCCTATAGTTGAATCAGTTCTTCCATGAAGTGGCTGGAGTAGGGATGAACCCCTGGGAAAAGCACCCAGCAGGTTGCCAGCCCTTGCTTCATGGCTGTGGCTAGGTCTCGGCTGAAAGCAGCCGGTTGCCAGCCAGCAAGGAAGGTGGCCTCGCCTCGTTGGCTCCCGAATTAGGGTGCATGAGCTCAGCTGGTGACGGCTTCCCGCCTGCGGGAGCCGGGCCCGGGATTCCTGGCTGCTTGCTCACCCTGCAGCAGTGGTGAGCCGCACTTGGAGCATCCCAAGAAAAGATGGACTGGGACTGGGGGGCAGATGAGTAACGCTGGGCTTGGGAGGTCCGGGGGAGGCCCCATTGTGAGAGGTTTGTTCCATGTGTGGCTTGTGTTCAGAAAGCCGTTAATTGAGAAATGAGTCAAAGTTGGGAGGATCGGAGCCCTGACCTTGGTACGGGGAACTCGCAAGTGTGGCGGTTGCAACATCAACTCGCTGTGGAGGGGATGTCCCCCATGGTCCGGAGGAGGGACTGGGGCCTGCAAACATGCTCCCCATAAACTCTGCTTTTTTAGCATTTATTGCTCTGATTGTGTGGCCAGCCTGCCTCTAAGGGCACCTTACCCCTGGTTACAGACCAGTTTGAAGGGGAAATGGGGCTCAAAACTCCTTGGGGACAGCACCAGCACTCTGTCAGCTGAGCTGGCAGTTGGGGCAGAAGTGCTCTGGCTGGGTGAAGGGGGCTGGAGGTGGGAGTTTGCCAGAGGAAAGGGGGTGTCTGTGCAGGGTTTGCCTGAAGCAGAACATGCGCCTGGTGGGTTCGGAGGAAGGACCCCACTCAGCGTTAGGTGCTGCACAAACCCGCAGAGCCTTGGCTCGGAATTAGTTGAACTCCACGGTGCAACTGTAATACAAACAGTAAATAAAATATGTGGTTAATCTTTCTTTCGTGGGCGTATAAAGCGCTTACCTCCCCTTCCCCCCGTGAGATGTTTTCTCCTTTGTTTCCTGTTTTTGTAGCGCTTAAAGAGGAGGGGGGGGAAGAAAAGCCAATGAGGCACCCTCTTTTCTTTTTTGTCTCTCTCTTTCTTTTTTTTTTCTTCTTCTTCTCGTTTTGTTTGTGTCAAGGTCTCAAAATGAAACAGTTTTTCTTCCATCTTTGCCTTTGCTGCCCGAGCCACGTGCCTCCTGCCTGCATGGGGGAACCTGCTTCTAAGGCTGAAAAAGAGAGTTGCTCCAGTGCGAGGCTGATGTGTTGCTTTTTATTTTTTCTCCATCCAAAAAGGGGAAAAATACATTGCTGGGATTGGAGTATGAGTAAGAAGTCAGCAGTCAGGGGAAGAGACTCAGTTGTGGGGTATTACCATGGTTGCCCTGTCTTTGTGTGGGACACGGTTGATTGAGGCCAGGTACATCTGAGCTTGCTCAGAGGTTTCCCAACTGCCTGTCCTCAGCTAGAGGTGCCACCAGTGGAAAAGGGCTTGGGTAGAGAGGCTCTGCTTCTGTTTTGTTTTGGGGGAAGGAGATTGGTTTCTCCCTGTCCTAGCTTCCTAGAAATCCCTTCACATTCTGAAGATCTCTGGTGGCTTTGAACATTAAGTGGGACAAAATGCATTGTGGTGCTGAGACCTGGAGGAAAACATTGGGAATCCTCCTGCAGGTGTGTAGGAACAGCATCCAGCATGGAGCAGTGCATGTTCAGCAAATCCAGGGAGACAGGGACCGGGCTGCTGACTCCATCTGCAACTCAGTGGGTTTGGGCTTTCTTTTATGGCAGCACCCCACATAAGGCCAACTCATGTGCTTTCTAAATTACAAGAACGAGAAAAGGTGAGTGCTTGGTAGGACCACAGGAAGAGATGGATTTCAAGTCTGTACCAGAAATTCTGATTCTTTGCCAGCTTTGGCCACCATGAAGTCCCATGTGGCATCCCCATGCTGCCATCAGTGCCAGGGATGTTTTGCTGGGACGAAGGGAGTCCCACTGGTGGGGAAGCTTGGTATCAGCTTCACTGCCAGGCTTCTGGCATGAGCTGCTCTAGGTTGTTTTACTCTGAAACAGGTTTGGTAACTTGTGATGGACTGGATTTTTACAGCCTTACTTATTTTCCAGATGACTTGTTTATGAGGAGCACGGCACGCAGCTCACTGCAGGCATTGTGAGTACGAGTGCCCAAGTGCTTGAGTGCTAATTTAGCTCTCGTGGCTGTAGGTGGTGTGGCTGGTGCCTGGCAGGCGTTTGCTGTGGCACTCTTTGAGCATACCCGGTCCCCAGACAGCTTTTGCAGCAGGTCCTACAAAGCAGGAGTTGTGCAGCTTCTCCCTGTGCTTGCCGTCTGAACTTCCATCAGCACCCTAGAGCTGAACTGCCAGCCCAGCCCAAGGGTTAGGTCAGCCTAATGCAGGTCTTTCCTTCCCTGGCTTTGCTTATGCCCTAATTCCTGCCCAGGGGCCTCAGGAATATGGTACTGTGCTCCTAAATGTGGCTGATCATTGTGCCCTGGGATGCTGTCAGTTGGTCACGCTGCCATGATGAGCACTGACTTCTTGGGCCTTGGGCAGTGGCAGAAATCCCAGCACCCACCTAGCCTGGCTTCCAAGCTCCGTGCCACTCACCACATCGATCTGTCAGGCTTTGCTGCTCAGTGTTGTCAGGGGCAGCAGATTTCAGTTCAAGCTGTAGCAGCCTGAGCTGCCCTAGAGAGGTCTGGGGGGGGTTGAGCCACTCTGCTGCAAACCCCTCTGGGTTTGCTGGCCAAGCAGCAGTGGGTATCCTGGCAGTCCCAGATCTTTGGCTGAACTGGAGCAGTCTCCTGCCTCCGCAGGGTTTGGATTAAGGGCTTTTCCCTGCTGCTTTCCTGCTAAGCGTGAACATTTTCTGTGCCCTTAGCCCGTCAGGTTGCCAGTGGTTGGTTGCTCCAGACCTGCAGCTGCAAGTCTTTTGTGTAGAGTCAATCCGAGAAGTGACAGCAGAGATGGAGGATGCTGGGAGGCAGCCTGGTGGGTTGGGTGGGAGGGAGGAGACTTGTGTGGAGGGGACAGCCTTGGTAAAGGAGTGGGACTGGGGCTGCTGTGGAGAATGCTCTCTTCCCATAGGGGACAATGCAGTGTGGATGGGAGCTGTCAGAGAGTGAGGTGGAAAGAGGAGAGATAAGGAAAGGTTCACCTGAGGACCTTGAGCTGCTTTGCAAGGAATAGCAGCAATCTGTAGCCTAGGCTTACAGCCCTGCTCACCAGACTGCCCTGGCCTACCTAGAGCTTTCCACCTTGAAGCCCTCCCTCAGCAGTGACTTCAGATGAGCTGGAGGTGTCATGGTCTGGTCTCTGAACTAGGAGGTCTAAGCCCAGCTTTGTCTGGTGATGAGGGCATAATGAACTTAGCCCAAACCCTTGTTTAGTCTAAATCTATCGTGTGATACTTACGTGAGCATCATGTGTCTGCTGGCATGGAGGTGATCAGTGTGCCATTCTCCTCAAGCTCATAAGCATGATGGAGAGGGAGAAGTAGGAGAGGCATGAACTGCAGTGGGACACCCTGGACTTCTCACCACCCCTCAGCCTCGTGCCTCACACGAGGGAGTCTGGGTGAGCCCTTCAAGGAATGCGTAAGCCCCAGGACTGTCCTTCCCTTCTTCTCCCCTCCCCTTGCTCCCACAAAGCGCTGTTCTCAAGGTCTTCCACGTGCTCATCCGGGCCTGATCCTGCCAGAGGGGCATCCACAGCCTCTCTGCTGCTTTGGTCTTTGCCTCTGGAGCCAAGGAGTTGCCTCTGTCCCCATCTGAGCGGGAGGAGCAGAAGAGGGGCTGGCGAAGGGGGTGGGAGGAGAAGGCAGATTTCCATGTCTCACAAAGGGCACAAGCGATCAGATTCGTGCAACTGCCCAAGAATAAAGAGGCTCTTACAGTGCTGGCTGCCCTGACCTCTCTCCTCTCTGCTCCAGAGGACAGCGTGTGACCACACAGGGATTTCTTAGCTGTACTTGGGAGGCGGGCAGCGGGTTTTCTATCCCCGGAGCTGTCTGCAGCTTGCCTTGCAGCATATTGGCCTATTTTTTGCTCGTTACCTATCTGTTTACTGGAAATCTTGGTACATGGTGATAATTTCTTCTTTTCTTCTCTTTAATTTCATGTAATTGTTTTGGGTTTTTTTTTCAACCTGACATTGAAATAGGGCTGAGAGCAGCAGTGCTTCCAGAGCAGGGACAAAAGTAACCAGGAAACACAGGGCAAGAGAGGAGGGATCGACACCGAAACAATGAAATAGCCAAGCAAGGAAAGACTGAATGCTCAATAGCACAAGCCTTTGCAGAAATGCCTGGCTAGTGCAGCATTTTATAATCAGCTTCTGTGCAGGGCTGGCCTGCAACAGTAGTGTGATGGGGGAGGAATGCTTTGAATTAGCTGGATGCCAGAATTAATTCTGTCAGAATTCAAATGTACATGTATGTACGGATTTATAAATAAACACTTGGAGCGGGATTTTGCTTTGCCACACAGGCTTCGGGGCAGAATCTGGTCTGGCCTGGCTTTTTTGCTTTTAAAAAAAATAAAATGCTATGCATCTGGGCTAGGTTCTGGTGACTTTTTCAACTTCTTGAATTTATCAGCAGCCTGTAGGCCGAGAAGATGCTGGTTGGGTTGAAGTAAGGGGGATGGCACAGAGGACTCAGAGCTGCTGAGCTTGCTTGCAGTGATAGCCAATTTTCTGCAATGAAGCTCTGTTTGCTGGAAGAGAGGGTGAGGCAGATGCTGAGGGAGTGGTGAGGAGATATGAAATTTGCAGGACCAGGGATGTCCTGCCCTTCCCTTTCCTCCACGGAAGGACAGAGGCAGCTACCCCTCCTTTTCCTGGGAGAGCTACATCCAGCATACTTGGGAATGGGAGGAGTAGATGTCTGGTCCCCAGTATGAAGGGAGGGATGGTTATTCACAGGCATGAGACTCTGGATGCACGCAAAAGTTTTTACATATGTCCCCCAGATGAACTCAGGGAAGAGGTTCTCAGTCCTGGATCCTTTCTGATAAGGACAGCTTCAGCCTGTTCTCACCAGGGTATGATGGTTGTCCCTCTTCTGTCTTGTGATTCTCTTGTGATGGTAACATGAGCAGAAGTTCCCATCTCAGCGCAGTGCCCTACACTCTGCAGTGGTGCTGTTGCACTCCAAGCACACTCCAAGTCATCCGTTTGCTGAGATGATGTACCAGAACTGTTAAAAAAAACCCAAAACATGAATTAATTTAATTTCTCTGTTTCTTCTCTTCCCCCTACTTTTCCTTTTTCAGTTTCTTGCTGCGTGGATGCTTTGATGGGGGGGCTGTCTCTGGAGTGGGCTGGGAAGAGCCGAGCTGTGGATGGCTCCAGATGAGGCAGTTGGCAGGGAGCGATGTTCCGGATGGCTGTGTCTCTCTGAAATATGAGTAAACATTGTCAGAGCAGCCGACTATATGATCTGGGGCTTCAGGAGGGCCGATCTGCCTTTTCTTCCCTCTACCCATCTCTCCCTGTTCATTTGCTCAGCATCACCCAGTTTTCCTCTCCCTGCCTGGGTGACCTGGAAGCTTTATCCTAGAGCTGTAGCTTTGGAGAAAGGGAAGGAAAATCCTGCATGTCCTAACGGAGGCAGTGTTTTCCCTTGCCATACCACGGCTTAATCTAAACCCTCATTTGAGCCAGTTATTGTGTGGCTTTAAAACCCCATCCCCTGGAAGCTAGTCTCCCACCCCCTTCCCTCCCAGTCAATCCTGGTCAGTGGAGCCGAGCTCCAGGGTCTGGTGCTGGGCCACACGCAGACACAGATCGATCACACTGGGGGGTGGGCTGATATTTCTGTGGCAGTGGTTTTTATTGCTGGTTGCGGTTGTTGGGTTGTTGGTAAGTCGGGGGGGTTGGCGTGCACTGTAATGGGCTTGTGCGTGTGGCAAGGGGAGAGAGGGTAATGTGATTGCGTCCTTCTGCTCATTATCCTCTCGCTACAAGGGGGGGCCGCATCCCTCTCCCCATCTGAATCCATGTGGAGCTGCCGCCTCTGCGGTGGGAGCAGGTTTTCCCTGCAGGTGAACTCCTCTGTGCTCAGACAAAGGGCTGGGGGTGCCGGTGCCTCCCTTTGTTCTTTTCCTGTCCTGGTGCACCCGCCTCTGACGGCAAAAAGCCCCTTGAAGCGTGCCTCTCAAATGGATGGAGCGGAATAAATGTGCTGCGAGGTCTCTGTCCCCCTCACAGACCCTTTGGGGACAGTGCGGGGGCGGGTGTGCGCTCTCCCTTCCCTCTGGTATTGTGCTAGCCCCTTAGTGATGGGGGTGGCCAGATCCAGGAGGGAATTACTGCAGCTCTCCTGCCACAGCTGCACTGTTGTGACTGGGTGGCTGAGGCCTGCGAGCTCTGTTTTGGTCAGAGGTAGTTTGGTTGTAGGGGGTGGGGATGGAGCCTGCCCCCATCAAGGGAATGAGAGCACATCTGGGGGCTATTTTCCCGCCTCTGGCTGCTGGCATCCTGCGCAACAGGGCATCTGGGCAGGGAACTGGAAATAGTGCTGGGTGTAAAGACCACCCCTTTCCAAATGCGTCTCCCAAGCATGTAAGCTCAGCAGGTAAAACCAAGGCCTGTCCTCCAGCTAAGGAATTTGTAGCTTTCTACTTAGAATAGGGGAGATAAAGATCATTTTAATCTCTGCAACAATCCAAAGTCTGGATGGAGAAGTCAGGGTATTACCCTAATTTAGAGGTAAGCAGAGATGGGGAGACCTGCTAGGAGTCAGGAAGTCTATGGCAGTGTGGGGAAGCAATCCTGGAGGCTGGAGCTTTCTTTGCTGATGGTGGTACCTTGCAGGACATGGACCCTGCTAGCTGCCCCCATCCAGGCACTTCCTCCCCTGGTCCTCCCCAGGGCTGATTCCTGCTACAATCTATGAATGCACATGGTATTAATCTCCATTTACCAAAGTGCTTTTCAGCAATATGATAAATGATAACAAGGTGAAGAACAAAAACTAAACCTTCCTCTCTCTTTGCATTAAAACTGCCCACTGGAGCCTTCCTCAGGAAATATTCCTCCTTCCCGAAACACAAGGCCTGGCTTCGCAGGAGAGAGAAACAGGAGACATCTGAAAAGACAGCCTTCATGTACACGCTGCATCCACTAACTGTTGACAAAGGCATTTGAGGAAAACCTTGTGCTTCCCAAACAGCGGAGGCTGGGAGCGTCTGTCAGTTTTGGTGGGGGATGGAGGTATCCAGGGGAAAGGGTGCCCATCAGCCCATCTCTTCTGGGTCTGGTGGAGGGAGCAGGCATTGACGTTTTGAAGGTCAAGCGAAAGTCGCGAGCTGGCCCTGTGGCAGCTGTGCTGGCTGGCAGGAAAGGGGAAGCCACCACAAAGCCACGATAGCCGCCTGCTTTTTCTGTGGCTACAATCTCACCAAGGAATGAAGAGCTACTGTTGTTGGTCCTTTCTGCTCTAGAAAATGGCAGCGGGTCACAGCTAGAAATGGCTTCTCTGGTTGTACACTGACTGCTGGCGCTGCTCCCCCAGTCCCCGTGCAGTTCTCAGCACATCCCATAACATTTGTGTCTCCACCGCATCCTCCTTGAAAGAGGATAATGAAACTGAAAGGGGGAAGCAGGGCACACTAGAGGCACCTTGGACTGCCAGTCTTGAGGAAGCAGTGCTGGTCTGCCAGAGACCTGAAGAGCTGGATTTTTGAGTCAGAAAATGAAATGCCAGGTAGGCAGAGACTGGAAGACACCTTGTGTGAGGACGGAAACTGAGCGTCAAATATGGCTCATGTGAATCAGCAGGACTGGAGTTGTGCAGAGCAGTTCCCCTGGCTCCCTGGGAGGATGGAGCTGACTGGGGTCTGAGCTGTCGAGCTCTGATGGCCGAGTCAAACCTGGAAGATAAATGATACTTCAGGGGCCTGAGATCAATAATGTCAAAGGCTGGTCCGTAATCGGGTGAGATTAAAAACCAATGACAGGCCTTCTCCTAGGAGCACAAGTCAGCACGTTGAAGGAGAGCAGTAGGGTTTGCTCCTTTACAGTTATTCCCTGGTGGTGCCCACATCCAAAATCCACCTTCCCTGGCTGCCTTCTGCAATACCAGTGATTTCCCTTTTCAATCAACATCGACCACATCCTGCGTGTCCCCTACAGCCGAACCCTCTTCACTGGTCCCTTTGCAGCTGGTCCGTAGTGCTTCTGTCCTTGAGAGAGTGGCTGAGTTGGAGACAAAAGCATTGTAGTCTGGTGCTGGCCACCAGCCTCTTTCAGTGCCTGGGGGTGAGCTGGGACTGCAAGAGTAGAGGAGGAGAGGAGATGCTGAAGCAGGAGGTCATATTGATGCTGTGGGTACTGTGATAGGCCATGTTTTGAAAGATGCTTGGCTTTGGGGAGCATACTGGGGAGAGGAGTTTGGGAAATGAGGGCTGCTGATTACTCTTGCCTTGGTCCTCAATATGTTATTTTTATCTGTATTTATCAATTAATGGGTACCCTGAGTATTTAGCCACCCATGAGCAGGAGACAGGTGGGGTGCACGCTCGTGCTGATTTTGGGGGTGCTGATGTTAGATCTTGTCATAGAAGTGTTTTTTCTCCTGGTTGGGTGCTAAAAAGGGAGCTGTGTCCCCTGGTTGGCAACAGCCACAGCCTGGCATGGAGAAAATGGAAGTGATTTATTTGCAGGAGCAAATTAAAATAAACTTGAGTCCCTTCTTTTCAGTGCATTCTTAAAGGGGTGCACAGGGTGCAGGGCAGGGCCGTGCTGTGGCTCCTGTGAAGGGCACTAGGAAATACGATGTTGCCTCTCTTTTCTGGGTGCAAGGGCAATTGAAGTAGAAGGGGCCATGTTGTCTCCTGCTGCTGCCCCTTTTGCACACACAAGGAGCTGTAGATGCCGTTTGCCTTTGCCCCGGGCTCCTCTTCCCCTTCCTCCGCACTCCCCCACCCCTTCCCCGCCAGGAAGCCTGGCCTTTGTGTGAAGTGATGCCTCCTGACATCAGCCGGGCGCACAATTTCCTCCGCAGCGGGGAGGGTGAGTGGGCAAGGAGAGGGGTGCCACGTTCCCCAAGATGTGATGCATGGTCTGCTCTTGCTGGAGAGCAGGGTGACAGCACCCCCGCAGTGGCTGTGTGCCCATCTGGGATCCTGTGGGGAGGTGCCTGTCCCCAGCCTTACTGGTATGGCGATTCGACGGAGCTTTGCCTGCTTGTGTTGTTCTGCCTGAAAACACCATGCCAGTGTGTTGCTTTTTGCTGCCTAAGACTCTGATTGCTTCAGTGGCATCTTTATGGGACCCCTCGAGGGATGCATTGTTGGGCTTTATGTAGCTGAAGTGTGACCAGCACTGGATGCAGGGTCTTGCTCTGGGGTTGGCGTTGCAGTGCCATGGAGCAAAGGTGGAGGGCCTCAACAGCAAGGCAGGAGCAGGGCTGATGTCTCCTGCAGGCCAGGGCTGCACCAGAGCTCTGGGAGCATCCTGCAGTCCATGCAGAAACGTCACTTCTGAAAGGGCAGGTTGCAGGTCAGCGGTGAGGGGATTTGTGGGGTGTGGGCTCTTGGCTTCTCCTTGAAGATGGGCTAGTGCAACACATGGGAATTGGCCAAGTGCCTGCCAACAGGAAGCCACTGCTGGCACCTTGCCAGGAGTTTGGGGGCCTTGCATGACTTTAATTTGAGATGTGTTTGCTGGGGGATGGCATTTTGCTGCTGGCTGGCTGTAAACTACAGGTCCCAGCATGCTCCCTCACGTGTCACCCGGAGGGAGCGTGGTACCACAGGGTTTGTAGTCTCAGTGCTTGCCACTTTGGGGTTTTGCTGTAACTGGGAAGGGCTCTGATTCAGCATTGCTGGACACATCCAGGCTGCAAGATATGGGACTGGTCTCTGCCTCCTGTTTTCCTGTACTTCTGCCACCCACTTGCTCAATGCAAGGCCAGGTTGGCCTTTTTATGTCACCAGGCTGGGGAGGGGATCTGGTCCTATTCTTACTCATTTGCAACGTAAATATTTTGGTCCCGAATACGTTGCTGGGAGCTGGGTGTCACGTTGAGGAGCATGATTCATTCATGCTGTTGCTGCTCGGAGCACAATGAGGCAGCCCTGGGACAGGTCCCAAAGATTTCCTGTGATCGCGGCTGGTGGGGAATTTGGGACGTCACGTTCGAGTAAGTCAGAGCGCTTTTTGCACAATTCCTGCAAGCCAGGAGTACTGTGCCATGCCTAGTGCGTTCGGGACTTGCCATCCCCAAAATGTGATTGTTGTGGGTGGCTTGCATTTTCAGAGGGAGAAATAATGAAGAGCAAGGCTGAGCTCCAGTTCTTGCATTCTCCAGCTGCTGGTGTGCAGAAAAGGTTGCAGGTTCTAGGGCTTTGTGCCTGGTCCCAGCCAGCCTAAGAAATAAAGGTACAAAGCAATGCAAGTTGAGAACCTGTTCACATCAAGGAGACTCAGGCAGAGTTTCTTCAGTGGGACCAGAGTATCCCTGTGTGTTTTAGAGGGTTGTGGGACAACCTGAGGTGAGACGCTGGGCAGAGGGGCCAGAGCAATGGAAGATGCCCCTCCATCCCTTGCTTCCACTGGCAATGCTGTGCTGCCAGAAGGGACATTTCCTGTCCCACTTTGGTCACTGGTGCAGGATGGGCTGCACCCTCCACCCTAGGACTGGTTCCCTCCATCCCCCCATGTGTCACTTTGTCCTCCCCATGCTGCAGAGAGCCAGGTGTGGGCAGCGCCCAGATTCGTTCTGGCATCCTTCGTTAGACACTGTTTGTTCATGCTGCATTTTTCTTTTTGCTGGCTTGTTTGGACACGCACTGGTACATTCACGGCACTCAGGCAGTAACGTGAGTCTCTTTCCCATTAGGAAAGGGGCCAGGATTTGGGGGGGCTGGGAGGGTGGCTTAAGCAGTAGTTTTTGAGATATTTCCTTCTGCTGCCACACCCTGCGTGAAAGAGCAATATCCGCGGCTTCAGCTGCTATCGCAAGGCTCTGAACGTCTCTCTTTTAATATAGATTGGTATCATTTTGCATTTTAAAGTAAAAACACGCTGCAAGCTGCAGACAGCTGTCGGTTGGCAGCTTTGTTTGAACATCTGGTATTGCTGGGCTGCTGTTCAGCGCGATCTAACTATGGGATTCATAAAGATTATAATCCGGGCTTTTAGATTCTCAACAACCACCTCACCAAAAAAAAAAAAAAAAAAAAAAAAATTGGTAAGAGAAAAAACCAAGCAGGGAGGCAATGGAGGGTCCTTGGTGTTCAGCAGACTGTGGTCATGGTCACTGGGGTGGATGGGCTTGCTGTACCTTTCCTTGGCTGCCCACAGGTGCTGACAGGCTGCTTCCAGCCTGCAAAATGCCAGGCACTGGGGAGCTGTAGAAGTGCGAAGTCTTTTCCCCGCTTCTGTTTTTTCCAGCTTGTGTGCTGAATCTGGTCTCATACTCCTCTGGGTGGTGTCTGGCGCTGGTGAGCTGAAGCAGCAGATTCTGCTGTGGCTTTCAGTAGATGTTTCTAACAGTTGTCTGCAGCAACAGGACTAGGTTTCTTTTTCTTTAAAGTAAATGATGGAGGAGCCAAGGCTCACAGTAAACATCTTGGCATGTCAAAACCTCATTTCCAAGAGAAATTGAGTCTGCTTTTCTTGAAGCAACTGAAAGGTTGAGATAGCCACCTCTGCAAGCCCCATCCATCCTTCTGCGAGTCAGGCACTTTCCTTGGCACCTTTGAGAATTAAGCGACCTCTAAGCCCCTAACGAGTTTTATAAATCTTGTTAGTTGATCTGCATTTTTGCAAAGCTCTTTGAATCCAGCCTATTGGTGCATAAGTCACCTTGACTTTCCTCAAGGCTTTGACTCCCAATTCACTTTCAGGCTCCATTTGTCAGTTGGAGGTGCACAAAAACGTCCCCCTTATCTTTATTAGAGAAAAAAAAAAGCTGCCTGGAGAAATGTAGCTGCACTTTAGTTGGTGCAGGCCAGTAATAGACGTGCATATAAACCTGTTCTGTCCTTGTTTGTGTTGATTTAACTTAACAGTACAAATTAAAATAGCCTTGAGCGGTTGGAAGTTTAACTAGATCAGTTGGGAGGAAAAAAAATAAAATCATGGCCTTTAAATCAAAGGAGGGTTTTCTTTCCAGTGCTGCCTGAATCTGGAGAGGTGCCTTGTGCAGCTGGACCCCTTGTCTTTGGCTCACCAAATGAGACACTGATGGGGCACGTGGCTGCAGGTCATTGCCAGCAGTCTCATGGCCAGGACGTGGGTACACGTGGGTATTGCTGCTGCTGCTCTGCCCCTCAGAGGTATCTGAGCTCCCCATAAAACCTGTTTATGCTTCCAGATCCTCGTGTCAGGCTCCCTCCAGAGCAGAAACTAGAAATCAGGGGGGCTGGGAAGCCAAAGAGGCTGTTGTTCAGAGCTCAGGGCTTCCCATGGCAGGACTCAGCCTGGTGAGTGCAGAGTGGAGGTCTTCGGGCAGGGGAGAGGCTGCTCAGCCTGCAGTGGGAGCAAGGGTAGAAGAGGCTGGCTGTGTTTCACCCCTGCAGGGAGAAGGCTCTGAGATCACACAGGCCAGCTGGATCTTGAATCCAAGATGTTTATTTGGAAGGGGGAGTGAGGGTTTCTCAATTTTGCAGGGCTTGCAGATGGGGGTAGGTTTGCTGCCAAGCAATAGGATGGGTCTTTGCAGGATGGCTCCTTTGTGAGGCAAGCCATTCTCTCAGCCACAGTTTGGGGACAACTGGCTGAGACCCTGAGATTTTGTCACATTGGGAGGATCTTGGAATTCAACAGAGCTAGACAAGACTGGGACAGCAGTAGGTCGAGGCAGGACTGGAGGTGCTGCCAAAGCCTGTTGAATTTTTTATGGGGGTTATGGGAGGAGCAACTGAGAAATGATATGTGAGAGCAATAGGACTGGTGTGAGGACTTTGTGATTCAGCTGAGTTTCAGCATTGAGTGATCTCCCTTTGCTGCCCAGACTGCCACCATTGGAGCTGGCAGAGCACTTCTGAGAGCCAGCTGGGGAGATGATCCCACCAAAGACAGACTGCTCTTTTTTTTCTGAATTAATTTTTTATCTATATCTGTGGTTGGGAAGGGGCAGATGTATGAAAACAGACGTGAGGGAGAAAAGGATTGTAGGGCCCCCCTAATGTCCATATAAATTGATTGAAGCATTTGAGAAACCACAAGCACAGAGTGTGCTGAAGGCAGAAAGGGCAGGACTTATTACATGATCTTTTAGTCTCTGAAAAACTGTGAAATCTGGCAAATCCCACTCAATACAGTTACAGGCCCCAGATTTTGTTTTCTGGCATGGCAGGGATGAAGCACAAGGCAATGCTGGTCATAGGGACCAGTTGTGCTCCAGGTGTTGGTGTCAGTCTGAGCTCCCAAGTGGCTGGAAACAGTTGCTCAAGGCACTTGGGTCTGGGTGTCTGAAACTTTCTGGATGTCACAAACCCTTCCACTTTCCCTGCAGTCTCCCAGTGCTGGTGCTCCTGAGTTGGTTACTCAAAGGGCATTTGGTGCTGGGCAGGGCAGCCAGAGCCCTGTGCTGGAGATGGCTCAGTAGCAGGATGAATTTTGGCACTAATTTATAAGCAGCCCTAAACATGTACATTTTCCCCCTAAAACTGAAAGAGATGGGGAAAAGAGCTCCTCCCCTGCATCCCTGGTGGTGGAGAAGATGCAGACCTTGTCCTTCACAAACACAGAGCTGAGCCCTGTGACTCTTCCTGGCTCTCCTCGCTCCCAGGCAAAGGTGGCCTGTGCTGTCCTCCCACCGAAAGCTGGCTGGGGTGGGCTGTTGGCCGGTGTTCGCACCCACACCTGGGTGGGGATCTCTTCTCCCTCCCTTCCCAGCAGACAGAAAAGAAATTTCTCGAGTTCCTCGCTGCCCTGAGGGCCTAGTTGTGCCTGCAGCCCCAGCCCTTAGAGGTGGTCTTTCCATCTTGCTCCTGCATCACCCAAATGCATCTGCTGTCCCTGTGGCATTGGGACACAGTGTGGGAGCATTTTCCTTGATGAGATGCTGTCTCTCCTGGCAGGTATGGGGCACAAAGTGGCTCTACTGGCCAGGTCACTAGTGAGGCTCCCCAAGGCTCAGTTTTGAGACCAGTCTTGTTTAATACTTGGAATGCTCTAGGGAGAGATCTGGACAGGCTGAATCGATGGGCCAAGGCCAGTTGTATGAGGTTCAGCAAAGTGGAGTGCTGGATCCTCACTTGGATCACAACAACCCCACACAGCGCTACAGGCTGGGGGACAGAGTGGCTGGAAAGCTGCCCAGCAGAAACGGACCTGGGGATCATGAGCCAGCAGTTGCCCAGGTGGCCAAGAAGGCCAGTGGCGTCCTGGCTTGTATAGCAGTACCGTGGCCAGCAGGACCAGGACTGTGATCATTTCCCTGTACTCAGCACAGTATCTCAAATTTCATGTTCAGTTTTGGACCCCCTCACTGCAAGAAAAATATTGAGGTGCTGGAGCAAGTCCAGAGAAGGGCAACAGAGCTGGTGAAGGGTCTGGAGCACAAGTCCTGTGAGGAGTGGCTGAGGGAGCTGGGGGTGTTCAGCCTGGAGAAAGGAGGCTCAGGGGAGACCTTATCACACTCTACAACTGCCTGAAAGGAGGGTGTAGCAAGGTGGGGGTGGGCCTCTTCTCCCAGACAACAAGTGACAAGATGAGGACAAGTCTCAAGCCGTGCTAGGGAGGGTTCATGTTGGGCATCAGGAAGAATTTCTTCACTGAAAGGGAGGTTAAGCATTAGAATGGGCTGCCCAGGGAGGTTGTGGAGTCACCATCCCCAGAAGTGTTCAAGAAATGACTGGACCTGGCCATTAGTGCTAATGGTTTAGTTGACAAAGTGGTGTTCAGACAAAGGTTGAACTCAAAGATCTTGGANGACAGAGTGGCTGGAAAGCTGCCCAGCAGAAACGGACCTGGGGATCATGAGCCAGCAGTTGCCCAGGTGGCCAAGAAGGCCAGTGGCGTCCTGGCTTGTATAGCAGTACCGTGGCCAGCAGGACCAGGACTGTGATCATTTCCCTGTACTCAGCACAGTATCTCAAATTTCATGTTCAGTTTTGGACCCCCTCACTGCAAGAAAAATATTGAGGTGCTGGAGCAAGTCCAGAGAAGGGCAACAGAGCTGGTGAAGGGTCTGGAGCACAAGTCCTGTGAGGAGTGGCTGAGGGAGCTGGGGGTGTTCAGCCTGGAGAAAGGAGGCTCAGGGGAGACCTTATCACACTCTACAACTGCCTGAAAGGAGGGTGTAGCAAGGTGGGGGTGGGCCTCTTCTCCCAGACAACAAGTGACAAGATGAGGACAAGTCTCAAGCCGTGCTAGGGAGGGTTCATGTTGGGCATCAGGAAGAATTTCTTCACTGAAAGGGAGGTTAAGCATTAGAATGGGCTGCCCAGGGAGGTTGTGGAGTCACCATCCCCGGAAGTGTTCAAGAAATGACTGGACCTGGCCATTAGTGCTAATGGTTTAGTTGACAAAGTGGTGTTCAGACAAAGGTTGAACTCAAAGATCTTGGAAGTGTTTTCCAATCTTAATGGTTTTATGATTCTATGATTCTATCACCAAGGCTCATCTTTGTCCTGTGGAGCCAGCAGCATCAGTCATGACTCGCCTGGCTGCATGCTCGGCATGCAAACTAGCTTCTTGTCCTAGTATTCATCTTCCTGGTGCATTTCCAGCTCCTTTTTTCCTCTTCTGCACATGTTATGAGTGAGTCTTGAGCCCCAGCTCTGGCACAGGCAGTTTGCCCTGCTTTCACTACCTCTAGTTGTGCTTTGCATGGAGGGAGCCTCTGTTTTGAAGGGTTCATCACCCATACTGGACACTCAGTATGAGGAAGGCTCCTTCCTCTAGGACTTGCAGGGCTGCTGCTAGAGAGGTGATGTGTCTCCAGCCACTGGCCTCATCTCTCTGCTCCTTAATCTCCCTTATCCTCCTTTTCCTCTCGAAGCAAATCATCATCCCTACTCCAAGGACACCGACAGCAGTGGCAGCTGGGTTATGGCTTGAAGTTGGGGTCCAAAAACTATAGGTAGAGCCCCAGTTCCCCCATTTGTGTGAGAGGCACAGCATGAAGTAACTCCCATGGCTGCAATGAGCAGGGGGATGCACAGAGGCCCAGGAAGGTGAATTAGCATTCTCAAGATCCTCCTGAAGGTGGCTTTCTGACAGACAATAGGTCCCCATTTCCTGGCCTCCAGAAATCCTGCTGCTGGCCCCATGCAGCACAATGCCTTGTATTTTCTCTTTATTAACAAGTTCTTCCTTTCTGCTAGGTGTAAACAAGGGAAAGAGCTGTTCCAGGCTGCAGGCACTGGCACAGCCCTTTGGTGGCCCAGGATCTGCTCTGGTACAGGGACATGCACAGAAATATGGTCTGCCATGCCAGCTGTCCTGGGATGCTCCAGGAGCCAGGCCCAACCTGGTTCTGCTAAGCAGTCATGAGTCATGGCTCCATGGGAGCATCCAGCTGCTGTGTTGTGCTGCAGGGATGCCCTGTGCTGGGATGAGCACAGGAGGTGGGACATGGGGCTGTGGCTGTGGGGTAGCCAGTGGAGATGGAACATGGGTCTAAACCTGATGGTTTCTTCTCCAGGGAAGGCTCAGAGGTCAGGCAGCATCTCACAGGGTGATGTGAGGCAGGAGGCATCCTCGCCCACTCCAGCATGAGAACAGGGTAGAGAGCTGCTCTTGCAAGAGGCACCTGTACATCCTCTTCCCCCAAGCTGGAGCTGATTATTTGGCCTTCAGCCCTTTTCTACAAAGCACCAGCTCTCCTGGTGCTCAGGTGTCCCTCAGTGCTGGAAAGGGGGTCTCTTTGGTGCCTGTTCACTGCATGGCTGCTACTTCCATCCCTTCCTAGCAAGGGCAGCTATTAATATCTCAGGCTGTTCCCCTCCCCTCTTCCTTCCCCTGTTGAGGATAAACCATCCTGATCTCTGCACAGGGAGCACTGTGAGAAAAGCCAAAGCCTGGAGCACTGTGTGTGCTCCGGGCTGGCCAGGGGAGGCAGGACCTCCTGCTCTGGCTGGAGACCTTCCCTTCTGCCTGGTGCTTACTGTAAATGTGTGCAAGATGAAACCCCAAGCAGAAAGCATTTCCTTCCTGCCTCTTTAAGTGGATCAGCCTCCTGCTAGTGTTGTGAGGGCTGTGGGGAGTTTGAAAGAGCTGGTTTTTGCCTCGGTCTGGTCAGCAGGAGGCCAGCAGCAGGGTGGGAGGGATGCTCCAGGGGTTTAGGCTGTGGCAGTACATGGTGCATGATCTCATGACTTGAGATCCTGTTTTTGGGGGCAGTAGGGTGCTGTGCCCCAGATGTGCACAGTGTCAGGGTTCTGATGTGTTAGCAGGTGGCATGACACTTTCAGGAGGGATGAAAATAGCTCATCACATGGGTTTTTCTCAGAAAATAGTCCAGCTGACAGTGGAGCGGGGCTGGGGAGGGGGAAGCCTGTGTGTGGGAGGCCTGGGGAGGCAAAGGTTGCACTCGCCTCCTCGGTCCAGGGCTTTTGGTGCATTAAAATTCAGTCACTGTGACTTCAGGCCCGTCTCCAGCAACGTGCTGGGACATGTGTCTCAATGGGGGCTCTTGATCCCGGTCCCTGGGCTGAGCTGCAGGTGTCTGGAGCCATTCCCGCTACAGGCATCTGCCCTTTGCAGCTTCCTCGCTCCGGTTCCACCTTCCTCCTCCTCCTCACCCTTCCTGCCCCTCATGCTCCAAGCTGCTCCCTCCGTTCTTGCTTTCCGGTGACTGCAAACAATGTCCTTATTCACTCAGTGGCTGGGATTTGGCGAGGGGAAGGCCTGGGCACAGAGGAGGAGGAAGGAGAGAGGCAGAGAAGTGAGTGTGCCTGTCCTGGGCCAGCTGTCCAGCTGTGGTTTAAGGTGCTCTGTGGGGCACTCTGGCTCTCTGCTCCCCCAGTTTCCTACGGGAATGAGGGCTGTGCACTCCTGTGGTTTGTCTACCTGTACCCTCCAAACCCACAGACAGTTTCAGCAGAGTTTATTGGGAATTAGCATCCTGCAAGCATCCCACAGGTCAGGGTGTGGGCACTCGGTTGCTCTTGCAAGGTGGATGGCCCTGAAGGATGCACAGTGCCTATTAGACATCAAGAGAAGCTGCATGGGCTCCACTTGCCCTGTGAACACAGTAAGGCTTTTCACTGCTCCAGCTCTTGTTTAAAACCACAGCAGCTCAGCAGGTCATGGGGCACAGCTCTGCCTCTGGTGAAGCTGCCAGGCCCCTTCCTGATCCTGCTGGGAATTGGGCAGGGGCTGGTGAGCACTCCGGCCCCCAGGGAAGGGGTGCCAGAGGCTCTCCCCTGCCAGCTCTCCCTGGGAGACACACAAGGGCCCTGACCAGCCTCAGAGAACACAAAACCTGGGGCATGTCGTGGGATTTTGCTGCTCCAGTGCTGGCCCCAGGGCAGTGGGCTTCTGGGGGCTGCAAAGGGGGGATGAGGGGAGTGCTGGGCCTCAGGCAGGGCAGGGCCATACTCCACTGTTACTGTGGGCTCAGCAGTGACCACAGGCTTAGCTCTGCCCTTTGGGAGAGGACAGTGTTGAGACCAGCCTAAGACAAGTCAGGGGAAATATCTTGCCCACAGATTGCTCCCTGCCTGGGAGGTCTTGGGTGGATGTGAGCTCCTTCCTACACCCCAGTGCTCCCATTTTCAGTGGAGGTTTTCTCAGCTGGTTGAGCTGGACCAGTGTGTGTAACACATCTGAGACTTGTGGTGCTGCAGCCATGCAGTGGCTCTCGGGTGAGAAGCATAGATGCCCTGTATCATCAGAGCTGCTAAACTCTTTATTACTATCTTCCTGTCTTGTGGCCACAGGCATTTAATGTTGCAGAAGTTCTTTGTTGGAACTGCCCTGTCCCCCAGCAGACATATCCTAATCCCTATGCCCTGCATGGCAGGGTGGATGTGTCCCATGCTGGGGTGGCCACTGGGAGCTGGGGTCAGTGCATAGTCTGCACCTTACTGCACTCCCTCTGACCAGGAGGTGCAGTAAGGTGCAGGCAGGGCGAGGCAGGCAGGGTGTGGTTTCTCTGGTGGTGGTTTCCTCCCAGCAAGTGCCGTGGATAGCGGTGGTCAGCAAGCCTTCCTCCAGCGCAGTCCCGTGGGGACCAGCTGTGTGCATCCTCCCTGCAACGAGACTTTGCAGTGCTTGCTTTGCTTCCTGTAGTGATGTCCCTCCAAGCAGTGTTTCAGTCCCAGTGTATGATCTTGGTACCCCAAACCCATCTGACTTGCCTCAATTGCTGCTCAGGAATCACCCTCCTCTGCCTGCACGGGAGGAGTGCACCCTCACTCCTGAAGGGAAGGGAATGATAATGTCCCCTCCTTTGTCCTTCCACCTTTGGTGGTCCAGCTCCCTTGCAGAGTTGATGCCCACGGTGTGTTCACAAGCTCCCTGTATGGGCTCAGCCCTTTTGTACCCAGCTTCCATTTTTCTCCATGAGGAGGGGGGAGATTATGTTCATCTCCTGCAGAATAAGCTGGTGTCCATGAACTAGCCCAGTCTCACTAGGGCCTACAGGGTCATGGTGGACCAGCCACTTACCCCAGCCACCAATTAATTTATTAATTAATGAGATGAATTCACTCTCAGCTGGTGTTGGAATAAAAAGCATTTTTAGTATGTGTTTCGCAAACTGGCGACATGTCTCGGAAAAGACAAACTGGGATCAGAGTTGCGCACAGCCTGGGAAGGGTGCCTGTACAGAGGGAGCCTCGGTTCTCCCAGCATCAAGGTCATGCATGAAATATGAGAAATTACCCTGAGAAATTCTGATCCTGGAGGAGGAGGAGTTCATGACTTCAGAAATGCCAGATTTGGGAGGGGATGGAAGGGGAAGGGATATATTTTCCTTTTCAAAATACCTAAGGAATTCAGCCTCTGCTGCATAGACAATGAGATTTTGCCCCTTGGTGCCAAAAGGGGTAGTTCATACTCTTGTGTCTTGTTAAGGTTGTGTTGCTGTGGGTGAAAAGCCCTCCCATTCCACTGCAATCCCAGGCACGTACAGTTTTTAAATCACCCTAAAAAAAGAGTGGCTCAAATACGAGGTTTAAAGAAGTGCTGCATGTCCTCTATTCTGTCTGATTTCTATGGCTTTAGGTTGGATTTTGGTCACTTTTTCCAGCTGTGAGGTGATATTAACTTACATATGTAAAAAGTTATTTTTACGTATGTTTATATGTATATTTGTGATTTCACATAATTGCATGATTCCTGGAGTGGAGCAGTCTGAGATTTGTTACAAAACACAAAGGTTGGCAGCTCTGCCACAGCAGCTGCAGGGCGATGGTACGTGCATGTCCGGGGCTGCTCGGTGCCTCCCTCGGGGGTCGCTCAGACCAGTGGGGCTGGCAGGGTGGCCTCTGCCTGCCTAGCATCTGCCAGTGATAGGAAACCCTGCTTTCTCCTGCTAGAGCATCCCAGCAGCATCAGGGGGAAGGGCGGTGGCTGCCTCGGGTATGTCAGATCCCTGAGGGGTACGACGGAGTGGGATGGGATCTGTGCCCAGCGAGGGATCCTGTCCTGTGTTTTTTACCCACTCCCGTCCCAGCTGGCAGACAGGGAAGTCAGGCTGAGGATAGGGCTGCTCCTGGGGGCCTGGCTAGACTTGGCCATCCTCCTGGTGGGCTGGTGTGGGATGGGTCTGGCTGTCTGTGGTGGAGATGGTGGGTCTGTGGCAGGGAGGGAGGTGTAGGGAAGGGCTCGGTGCAAAGCTCACTGTGTCCTTTGGCTGCCCAGCATGGGGCGTGAGCAGCTCAGCCTGCGCTGCATGACCTGCCCAACTCCCACATTCAACTGGCCTTCTGCAAGCAGGGATGTTGGGAGGAATCTCTTTCCTTGGAGTCCAGGAGCAGGCTTGTTGCCTGCCACTCAATCCACCTACGTGGGGCTGTTGTCTGTTTAGTGCAATACAACAGTTGTCCACCTGCTCCACAGTTCTTCCTGGTGCTTGACCCAAAACCCTGTCCAAGCCCCTAGAGAAACCCCCAGCAGCTCCACACTCAGGCCTGGCTGCTGGCACAGGACCTAGGACACAGTTCCTGCCTGCACCCTTGGTTCTCCAAGGCTCAAGCAAGTGGTGTTGGGCTCACTCTCCAGAGCTCAGTTCCCACTGTGTTAAAACTGGGAGTGGACTGCAGCCTCCTGATGCTGCAGCAGCACAAAACCCAGTCATTTTACAATGAAAAAAGGAGATTTTTAATGTATGCCTCAAATCTTTCTCCGTGTGGATGCTTCCAGTGATGCCCGTGGATGCTGCAGGCCCCTGTGTTTGTGTACGCACGCGCAGCAAATGTCCCCCCGTGGGCTGGGGGTCTGCGTTGCTGTGACTGCCCCTCAGCCCTGTTTCAGTGGATGTGCTGTCTGTGTGTCTGTCTGCATGTGCCTGGGTGGGTGCACACGCGTGCATCCCGGGCATGCATGTGGAGTGTGCTGTGAGTGGGAAGCTGGGTTTTTTTAGCTCCTCGTTATTATTAGTGGTAGGAGCCCAGTCACAGTAAGGCTGGAGGTGCCTGAGACCTTAAGGAAAACAACAGGAGGGAGGAGGCTTCGCATTCCTGCTCCTGAATTGAGTCGGAGGTGACAGCCTTTCCCTGCAATGCAATTAATCCCGGCAGCGCCTCTGCCACCCTCCCCCTCCCGCCTCGTCCAGGAATTAATTACTTGATTATAAATTCCCGAGTGGCGGTTTATAATAGCAATAATCCCCTCGAAATTCATTCTTGCTGCCGGTTTCTTTCCATCTCGCCCCCGTCGTTGAGTCTCAAACGCCACATCTCTGTGCCGGGTGAAGCCCTTCTCCTCGCCCTGCTGATGTCCTGGCTTTTCCCCCCAGTAAACATGAAGGCAGAATATTTGGAGTTGATTTTGAGGGGAGTTTTGGGAAGCCCTGCTCCTGCTCACAGGGATGGAGCCCTTCTCTCACGGGCAGTGGGTTTCTCCAGGCTGGGAAGCGTGCAGGAGCGACGCACTCGCACTGATAGCTGGGGATAAGGTTTTGTCCCAGTTATTCAGTGGATGGCCCAGGCCCAGCCCCAAGGAGTGGGGCTGGGGGCTGGCAGTGTGGCGGGGGGAGGCTCCGTTCCACCTCACTCTGTCCCTCCAGATTATGCTGATGCTGGCTCTGGGGCTTGTCAAGGAGGCAGGGAAGGGAGAAAGGATTTGGCGTGGCATACGGGAGCGCTAGGGAGGTGGTGATGTCTCACAGGAGCCTGCTGGCAATGGGTGATGGGCCTCAAAATGGTACTGCCTTAGTGGGGGATGAGCCTCTCTGGGTCCCCCCACAGTCTCCAGGGCTTGGCCCTGACCCAACCCCACTGACTGGGCGGCAGAAAGTTACCTGAGGTGCTGCCCCCATCCAGGGTATCCAGCCCAGCCAATAACACAGCCCGGCACACGCAGCCCCTCTGCCATTTCTGCCGTTGAAATAACCACGTTTCCACAAGCTACGCGGGGGCTTTCAGCCTGGCAGTGGCATCCCGCTGGGAAAAAGCACCATCCTTCCTGAACCATGTGGGCAGAGGCAGTGTGGGCAGCACTGCTGTTCACTGGCACATGCGGCCGCTGGGCTCTGACGATGCTGCTTTTCCTCATCTCTGCAGAAGATGCTGATGAAGCAGCAGGACCGCCTGGAGGAGCGGGAGCAGGACATCGAGGAGCAGCTCTACAAGCTGGAATCAGACAAGCGGCTGGTCGAGGTAACCAGTGCTTCACCCTGCCACAGGCAGTCCTGGGGACTGTCACCTTATGGCACTATGGGGACAAGCTCGTGGGACACAGGGGCCAGGTGGGCAGGGAGGAAGGCAGGCATGCAGGGGAGGAGTAGCTGGACAGACTTCCAGCCTCCATTTCAGTGTCATCAGTCATCATTTTGGGAGAATAAAAAAAGTGTTTGGAGCTGCTCTGCAGCCTCATGGGCCCTGGGCTGAGTTGGGAGGTGAGGAACAAGGTTGTCCTTAAATATCAGATGGCACATCCTGTCCTCAGCTCAGCACAGCCTTTCTCAGGAAGGGAGTGCTTGTGGTCCTTAAAGCCCCTTGGCCTCCCAGAGCATGAAGGGAAAGACTCTGGAACATAAAGTGTCTCCAGCCTGGGGTGGGGCTGAGGATGAGGATGGGAAAGAGTATGCAGGTAGGGATGGGTGGGATTTTTCAGGGGAGCACACTTCCGTTGGTGGTGTAGCAGGTTGTTCCTTGGCATTGGGTCTCTGGAGCTGATCCCCACACAGACCCCAGGAAGTAAGTCCAGGAATCTGCTGAACCAATCAAACCTTCAGAGTGTCCCTGTTGGGTCCCTGGCACATAGAAATCCTCCCATGTGGGAGTTGACAGCAGGGATTGAGCTCTCTGGGTGTTGCAGGAGAGCAGAGCTGGGGTGCAGCTTTCAGGTTGCATTCTCCACTGCTGAGAAAGGACACAGGTGTCCTGGGACAACCAGGAAGAGGTCAAAGGGCACAGAGGGCCTGACCCTGCTCCTCTCCCCAGGAGAAGGTGAACCAGCTGAAGGATGAGGTGCGCCTGCAGTACGAGAAGATGCACCAGATCTTGGATGAGGACTTGAGGAAGACCATGGAGATCCTGGACAAGGCCCAGGCCAAGTTCTGCAACGAGAACGCGGCCCAGGTTCTGCACCTCAATGAGCGCATGCAGGAGGCCAAGAAGCTCCTCAGCTCTGTCCAGGTCATGTTCGACAAAACTGAGGACATCAACTTCATGAAGGTAAGACAAGTGGCCCATGCCAGGGTGGGACCGGGGCTGTGGAGAGGTTTGGTTGTGTGGGAAGAATTGGGTATGTGTGGGGTGTGGTGGGGAGCAGGATGGCGACATTAGCAGGGCTGGCTGATGTCTCCAGAGTGCTCAGCAGTGGAAGAAGTCAAGGAGAAGTGAGGCAGGCTCAGTGCTGGCCTCAAATGAGGAGGTGCCACAGCTGGAGATGGGGCTGGAGCAGCCTGTATGGGGGAAAGGGGGCTCAGTGCCCATGGTCAGACTGTCCCCTCCTGGGGGGCCATGGAAGCTGACACTGAAAGGGGCCATGGCCACCATGGCAGGGATTGACCTTACTGACCAGAGCTTCTCCTTCCACTTCTAGAACACCAAGTCTGTGAAAATCTTAATGGACAGGTAAGCGCAGCGGGACAGACGTGTGTGGGGAAAAGGGTGTGTTCATGTCCATAGGGGTGGCAGCAGCACAATATCCAGAGGAAGACCAGGGCCAGGGATGCTGCCGGGTTTGGGAGAGGCCTGTGCCATGCTCAGCTTCCCTCTCTCTCAGGGAGGGGAGAAAAATCCCCTGGTGCAGCCATTGAATCAGGTCCTCCCCGTGGACTAGGGGAATCTCAGTGTTGTGCTTGTGGAAGAGCAGAGGATGGGACCAGTCGGGTTGGGGTGCAGGGCTCCATCCAGCTCCACTGGGCAGAGGCAGGGCAGGGAGTTAAAGGCAGCACTAGCAGAGCAGAGATGAGCTGGGATGGCCATGCAGTGGGGACATGGACTGCAGGAGGTGTGCCCTGGCAGGGGACATTCAAGCAAAACTGGACAGGGAAGGTCCTGCCTGCCAGAGACAGCCAGCTCACTTCTGTCCTCTCCCCTAGGGAGGGGGTTTGTCTCCAGGAGGGTGTGGGGGAAGGAGCTGTCCCTCTCCTGAGTCTACCTCGTAACTCACATCTCTCTGCCTGCCATCCCCAACAGGACTCAGAACTGTACAGGTGGCAGCCTGCCCCCACCCAAAATCGGCCACCTCAACTCCAAGCTCTTCCTGAACGAGATCGCCAAGAAGGAGAAGCAGCTGAGGAAGTTGCTGGAAGGTGGGTGAAACCTGAGGGATGCAGGGGCATGGGACCTCACTACCTCCTGTATCCATAGCTGGCTGCCCTACAGATCTCAGTACAAAACAGTGGGGAGAGCTCTTTGGGGCTGGAACCCCTCGGAGCCCCTCTGCAGTCATCAGGGAGAGTCACAAAGCCAGTTCCTGACTCTCCCCAAGGGCATTTTCCTTTGGCTGTGTTCTGGGGTTACACAAAACCCTGAAATACAGAGCTTTTGGGGGTTTGGCCATTGCCAGGAAGTCAGTGGAAAGATGGGGGTCAGCATGTGGGCTGGGACAGCCAGGGGCTGGCATGGTCCCACAGCCCCCAGCCAATGCCTGGGAGCAAACCACGTCCTGTGGAGGCTTCCCAGTCCTCTCCTTGGGGATTGGTGTTTATCCCCCAGGCTGTCCCACTGTGCTCCTGTTAGGGACTGTGTTCATGAGCTGTTTGCAGAGCAGTGCCCGGGGCTGCTCCGAGCCCGCTGGCAAGGGCCCAGAACTGAATCTGCAAGTTCACCTGCACAGGGCCGTGTGCATGGTTTGCCACTGGTGGGGCGGGCCGGGGGACTCTGCACACGTGGGGCTGGAATGTGGGTCTTGGGGCTCCACTGCAGCTTCGGATCAGCAGCCGGAGCACCCTGGAGCTGTGCTTAATACAATCCCCCTCTCCTGTTCCCCTCCGCAGGTCCTCTGAGCACCCCCGTCCCCTTCCTGCAGAGCATCCCCATGTACCCCTGCACCGTCAGCAACTCCGGCGCCGAGAAGCGCAAGCACTCCACCGCCTTTCCCGAGGGCAGCTTCCTCGAGCCATCGTCCGGGACTGTGGCGAGCCAGTATATGAGCCAGGGCGCTTCGGCTGGCGAGGGGCAGTCCGCACAAGCCATGGTGCCTTGTAGCTCCACGCAGCACATAGTTGGACTTCCTAGCGGCCCGCAGCCGGTGCACTCGGGCTCCGTCTTCAACCCATCTCACTACCCCAACACCACGTCATCTCAGCAGTCCGTGCTCTCCCAGTACGGCGGGCGCAAAATCCTCGTCTGCTCCGTGGATAACTGTTACTGTTCCTCGGTGTCCAACCACAGCGGGCACCAGCCCTACCCGCGCTCGGGGCACTTCCCCTGGACAGTCTCGTCGCAGGAGTACTCCCACCCGCTGCCGCCCGCCCCCGCCGTCCCCCAGTCGCTCCCGGGACTTGCCGTGAGGGAATGGATTGACGCATCCCAGCAGCACGGGCGGCAGGATTTCTATAGGGTCTACGGCCAGCCCTCGGCCAAACACTACGTCACCAGTTAACCGTCACACTCTCCGGAGAGTCCCGCTCGATGACGTGTTCAGAGAGAAAAGTCTGGTTTGGTTTTTCTTTTTTTTTTTCCCCCCCTCTTTTAAATCAAACCCCATTTTTTCCCTGCCTCACGCCTCTCCAGGATTTTGGGGAGGGTTGTTCTATCATATCTCTTTTTTTTTTTAATCCTTTAAAAATGAAATAATTTTTTTCATTTTATTGCCTTTTTTTAATTTAATTTTGGAAGTCCTTGCTGCCCCTCGCTGGGTAAACACGAGGGAGAAATTACCGAGAAGAAATTGATGGGGATTTCAGTCGGACATCTGGGTCTGCGCGTTGTGCTCTTCCTCGCTCCTCTCTGCCTTTGGAAAACTTCAGAAGGGACAATGGCACCTTCTCTCTTTCTATTTCTCCGAGTTCATTTTTTCTGGTTTGGTTCAGTTTTTCCCCACCCCTTTCCTTCCCTTTTTAAAAAGAAAAAAAAGAAAAAATCTATCATTGATTCAGTATGAAATGATACTTGTAGATTTTGGGTTTGTTACTTTTTTTTTTTAAAGGCTGATTTTTTTTTTTGTGTTACAAGGCCACTTCTTATGCATATTGGCATTTTTTTCCTTCTTTCAGAGATTTGTAAATACACAATGGCAGGAAATTTAATGCACAAAAAAAAAAAGGGAAAAGAAACTTTACAAAAAACCACAAATAAATAAATAAAAAAAAAATCTGTTCTAGTTTTCAGGAGGGGAAGTGTGACTGAAACGCACTCCCCTCCTGCATATCGCTGATGCAACTTCCTGTAACAAGCACTTTGTATAAAAAAAAGTGGACTTCCTGCTATAAGGCACAGGTATTTATTCTGTAACCGATTTTAGACACACACACACACACACACACACACACGCAAAATATTCAAATAAATGTGATCACTTAGTGCAAATGCCTCGCTCTGCTGCAGCTCTTCCCCCGGGAACGCCAGCTCCGGCGGGAGGCTCCAACCTGCTTTGGGAAGGAAACTCTCCCGGTCCCGCAGGGGCCCGGACGGTGGCGGGGGTTTTCCAGAGGGGCTGTTCAGGAGGGAGCAGCACGGCCGTGGGGTGGCAGTGGGTCCCAGATGCGGACAGGGTCCCCAGCAGCGCCCATCCCGTGTCCAGCCCTGTGGGAAGGTGTGCTGGAGATGTGGCTCTCCACCAGCTCCCTCCCAGGCGGCGAGGATGTGAGTCAGGCACGGAGCCGGCCAGGCCGCATCCTGCCCATGGGCTCCAGAACAATCCCCATTGTGGGATGGGGACTGGGTTGGGGACAGCAGCTTTCCTGACTCTGCCAGCATCCACCATTCCAGCCATGCTGCTGCCCTGGCACCCAGCCCTTAAGCCTTCATCCCCACCTAAAGCCCCGCTGCCCCCTGGGGCTTTGTGGGTGCTGGCAGCACCCCAGGCTGGTTTGGGGACCCTCTGTGCTCAGCCAAGGCTGGGAAGGGCAAGGAGGAACCCTTTGTCCAGGACATGCTGTGGGGCCGTGGGCTGGCCTGGCTGGGGCTGTGCAGGGGCGATCTTCATCTGGGGAAAATGAGGCTGACTTCATAAAACAGCAGTGTCCTAGAGGCAGGAGGGGTTTTCCACTGTTCTCTTCAGGTTCAGCTTGCTTTATTTTTCCCGTGGTTGCAAAACACCCCTGGTTTAGTTCCAGTTTGAATTCCCCCTGTGCTACTTTAGTGGGAACTGGGAAGGGGAGAAAGTCTCAGTGAGCTGAAACAGGGGAACAGTGGCTTTGAGGCAGGGGGACCCTCTCACTAACTCCTCCCATTCCATTCCAACAGAGGTGGCAGCACAACCCTGGACAAGTTCCCAGGCAGTTGGGTTGGGGAGCCAGTACCTCCTGCCCCTGTGTGTTCTTGTACACACAGGCTGCAGAGCCTGGCAGCTCAGCCCTGCTGTTCTGGGTTCTCCTCAACCCTGTCCTGCTTGGGATCTTCAGGAAACCCCCAGTCCATTGGGATATTTGAGGGTTTGCTTCTCAGTCAAAATCAAAGCACTCCAGGGTGGCAGGAGGGAGCAGGGTGCTCTCAACCTCCACAGGGATCCCAAGATGTCTCCCCTCCATATTCATATTCAAGGGCTGGCTGCTGGGGGGTAAAGGAGAGCCCTGGGGTGATGAGGATACAGGCGAGATGAGTGATGTCCCTCCCTGTGGAGGAGGGTCCCCTCCCTCAGGGGCCAGGGCCACCCCCCACCCGAGGATACTCCCCGGCCATGGCCTCTATGCTTGGTGCTTCTAGGTTTGACTGCCCAGCTGTCCTCATCATCATCCTCTTCTTCCTTGGCACAGCTGCCTCCTCCTGTGATAGCAGCAGCTGCCAGCCCAGGCATTAAAGCACCTGTCACCTACTAATGGAAGGACACAGGCACAGCCCCCACCCTGCAGGGTAACCCCCAAAAGTTAGGACTCTCACCATGGGCTACTCTCATCTTACACCTTCGCTGGAGGGATCAGCCCCAAAAAGTGGGTGCCCAAGCAGAGCAGAGGAGCCACAGCCCCTCTCTTGCCCCTCCATCCAGGAAGAGTCCCCTGGTGTCCTGAGTGCCTCAGCTTCCAGGACCATCAGTGCCATCAAGCCTCATGTGCTGCTGGTGGCGAGGAGGAAAGCAATGGCCCCGTGGGATCACCCCATGGAGCGGGAGGAGGAATGTGTGCCCGTGGCTGTTGGGATATTGGTATCCTGGGAGGGGAAGGGCTGGGGCTCGGGTGCACAGCGGGGTTTTATTGATGGATGGCTCTGTCCGGGGGGTGGGGAGAGCAGGGGGAGCAGAGGCACATCCATAAACAGCTCGAGTTGTGAATGGAAAGAGACGGATTAGGAGCCAGGTGAAAACATGTCACACGGCGGAAAGAAAAATGAGCAGCTGGGCGAGACCAAATTGGTGTCTGATGAAGGACATGGGGCCTGGTGGAAAAAGGATCCCGGAGCTGGCGGTGCTGCACGGGGGAGGCTGATGGGGAACAGCTGGAGCTGGACACGCACATCTGGTGGAGCAGGGTGAGGGGAAAGGCAACGGCTGCTGTAACCACCGTGCCACCGGCCACTGCACTCGGCACAAGGCTGCGGCTCAGCCCCCCGATTGGCACGGCAACAGGGGCTGATGCTTCACTTTCAGGGTGATCCTGGGAAGGGGCCACAGCCCCGTGGTCCAGCCCTCAGCAGGGATTTATCTGGTGGGGTTTAGGCTCTCCTGTGCCAAGGGGTCCCCAGGTGGAGGAGCCACTGCCTCTTCCTCCATTTGCATACATGTAAATAAGCAATCAACATAATGAGGGCGAATGCAAACCAGGCTTTCAGTTTGCAACCAAGTCCTATTTTTAACCTTGGAGAAGGGTTTCAGCAGGAAGCTGCAGGCCCTGCCCTGGTACTCGTCAGCACGTCCGGCTGTGTGGGTGCTCACACTGACCCTTCACCCCAAAGCACCGCTGACCCCACCACCACCACTGGGTCAATGCCTGTTGTGCTCTGTTCCCGTTACCAAAGCAAACAGAAATCCCACATCTCTGTGGAAAGATGGACCACACAACATCACACCCTGCCTCGCAGGAGCCTTTTTGGGCAGCTCTCCCACCCACTGAGCCCCAGGTCCCGCTTCCAGCCAGGGTGTGCACCCCAGGAAAGCCCTCGCTGCCTTGGGAGAGAAAGCTCCATGCTTAAACATGAGGGTATATTTAGACAGTGTCAATTTAAGTTTGCACATCAACCTTATAAATATGAAAGCCCATCTCCACGAGATGTTTAAGATACCTCATCACCCCTTGGAAAATATACAGGAATATTAATTAGCCAGATTTGGGTATTATCTCATAATGAATAAATGAAGAGACTCACTGCCTAAGATGAACCACTGGTGTTTCCTTGGGTTTTGTTACTTCTAACAAAAGTGTATTTCTAAGTTAATTCACCAATTTTAACCCAGGCTGGCTTAGGGGCTCAGGAGATGCAGCCATGCCAGGATCAACAAAGGTGGGACACAGCAAACTACTTCTTACCTGAAGGGATCCTAAAAGCTGCTGTTTTACACCCCCTGATTTGGCCCCAGCTGGCTGCACTGCCTCTGGAGACAGAGGGACAAGGGATAGAGTTAGAATCCTGTCCCAGCTACAGCAGCTTTGGGCCCAAGATGGAGGTGGAAAATACAGCCCCACTTCTCAAAAAATTGATTTTTTGCTTCTTCCCTTCCTGCCCTCAATCCTTGCCTCTTGCCCTCCTGCTCCGTTCCCCTGGCTGCTTCACTCCTTCCAGCTGGGCCAGGATGGGAACTTCCCAGTTGCTGTAGAAACCCAGATGAAGGACACACTTCAAACAAAAATGCCAAACAAGAAATGGCTTTGTGTGCGCCCGGATGGCCGCTTTTCCTTGCCAGGATGTGGTGGCTTTGAGGCCCTTCTTTGGGGCACCCTGTGTGGACGGGGAGGGCTGTAGGGACACGGGAGGCTCCCTCACAGCCCCTAAAGTTTGTGTTAAGCAGTGAGCAGAGGCTGGGGGTTACTGGAGACTGCACTTCAAAGGTGTCCATCACCCATGGGATGCTGCACTGCAGCCACTGGGGTTTTGACATTCCTGCCAGCTCTGGCACCATCTCCCCCTCTGGTCTTACGGCTAAGACACCCCTGGGACCCCATGGGGCATCACCACCGTCATTTGCAAGATTTTGGGGTGGTGGAGCAGTTTCCAGCTCATGGGAAGAGGCTCAGGGCTGAGAAGGGGACAGCTGGGCAAAGGATGGGGACCAGCACAAGCCTCAAGGTCGAGGTTGGATGGCCTAGGTGGTGGGCCAGGTGGCAGAGCCATGTCCCGTGGGCACGGGGAAGTGGCATCAGCGGAGCCGGGTCGGGACGGAGCAGGCAGCAGGCGCTGTGGGCCGGAGCCGTGCCGGGGCCCCCCCGGCGCGTGGCGGCTGGCGGGGCC
>VYZP01013946.1:10022-41044 GCA_013400635.1 Hypocryptadius cinnamomeus
GTGCAATTCTTACCCACTCATTTGTGCTTCCCTCTTACATTGCAAGATGAACCAACAGCATAAGTGGGCAAGCCCCACCTGGCATCTTTTGCCCAAGGCAGGTGCTTAAGTGACACAAAAACCTGAATGGAAGTGCAAAAGCCCTAAAGCTGGAAATCTTACTCAAGTTGCCATCTAAGGCCCATTTCTCTGGAGAGAACTGCTTTTCTATGCTTTCTAGTCTGGCAGCAGTTACACAATGATTTCTGCTTGAATGCTGTCTGTCTTGGAGAAATTGTTATCACCATTAGCAAACTCCATACCAGATGGACAGAGGTCTTCTTCACTTATTTCTGTGTTTACAAAATATCCCTCTGCACCTAAAACAATATCACTCAGATATTTCTTTTATTTAAAGACCAGATCCCAAGACTTCTATCTGTGCTGATAAGATATCCTCTGCTAGTTTCAGAAGCACAGAAACTGTGCTAGTTTCAGGGGGACTCCTCTGTGCTAATGAGTGTACCAGTATCTAGCTGAAGGTTTTTAGTCTTCAGAAACTGCCTGCAGCAAGGTCCCCACACTCTGTCCTTCCCGTGATGCCCCTTTCTCTGAAGGAGAGAAGCTGCCCTTTGCCCATGGGATCCTGCAGCAACTCCTGCAGTCGAGAACACTTCTGCGAAAGAAGTTGTACATGAAAGTCACCTTGAATACCTTCTTAATCACTTGCCCACCATGTACTTGAGAATCCTGTCTTATATGAAATCCAGGGTCTGATGTAACTTCAGGTTGAAGTAATAAAGTATTTTTTAAACTGGTGACTAAGCATTCGTCAGAAAATGAAATTATGTTGGGAGAAAGTGAGTGTAGGATCTACCCTTACTTTAAAATTCAATTAGCAGCACAACCATGAAGAACAGCCCTGTGGTTATGTAGATTTAGTAAAGTCATTAAGATCTAAGATTACATGGGGTCCTTTTTCCCCTTACTCTCCCTTTTGCTGCCCCCAGCAATCCTGCCTGTTTTCAGCCTATCACAATACAAACGGAAACAAATCACCAGGGGTTAAACAGCCTAAATTGGATTACAGTCACACTGTTCAGAAAATAGAGTATTGCTGGTAATTGCATTCTATTGAATAAATATCTCTACACTAGTTTACACCACATTAGTATTCTGACAATGATTATTCTCATTGTAATTTTCCTGTCCATGAATAAGTGCAACAGAGAGGTCAGAATACAAACAATTGATGTGTTCTGAGTGCTGGTATTTGTTTTGAAGACTAAACAGCATCCTGGTTGGACATTAATAAAATCTTAGAATCAAAAAAATCCTAGACCCTTTTTCATTCAGTCTTGCTGAAAATTTATCAGCCAAATAACTCAAGGCCCAAACTTGTTCCTGGTGAAGTCAATAGGAATTTTGCTAATTTTGCTTGCTTCATGACCCTCAAAATTTCTTTTATTTGTATCACAGTTGCCTCCTAAACTTGCTGGTTCCAAAATATTTATAGATAGTCTGTGAAACCTATCTCAATATCAAAGAATTCCAGTCTAAAACAGGCTGGCATAGTTATGGGTAAACTTTACACTTGATCACTTCTCAGGTATTTTATTGCAGCTTCTAGATAACAGCCTGTCTTAGAAGTCTCCCTACCTCCAGCTTTAGTGGGACTACTAACTGCAGCCTCCAAGCAGTTCAACCACTTTGATTTTTTTCAGTGCCTTCTGTTCTTTAGTTTCTCAGAGAAGGAGACAATGCCCTGGCAGGCAGATAAAACTGGATACAAAGCAAAAAAATGTCTGGCACTTCTCTAAGTTTCATGGGGTCATGGGAAACACATGTCAAATTTCTCTGTTTCTTTGTTCCTCCCACTAACTTTGTCCCTGAGACCTTTGATGTTGCCCAGAGGAGTTTAGGGTCCCCAGGTTCAGTGGGTTGGCTGTCTAGCCACTAAGAGCATCACCAATGTTCATGGGCCAGCAAGCTCTGGTGTGGAGCTAAGATAAGAGAAGGCAACGCTGGCAGAGAGACAGACTGAAATACCACTTCATTCCTTGCTGTCAGCTCAAGAACAGCCACATCACCCCACTGAGCACATTTTGTAACACAGCCTGTAGCCCTCCCATGAAAAAAACCCCAGTGGCTGCATATCTTAAAGTGGGCATTTGTGCTAATTATTCCTTTCCCTTGCCATAGGTCCAGTAATTAACAAATGTCCCAGGAGAACTACAACATTCTTATCTCTCTGCCATTGAGCAGCAGCATGAGCTATCAATGACATGAAGATTCCATAGTACTGTACAACTGGCCCTGACTATCTCATCTGTCACATCAGAATGTTTTAGGCATTGACATTTCCATGTTTCCAGAAGAATATCTTAGTGATTATGACTTCTTATGGCACTACTTTGCATGGAAAGTTTGGTTTTTTTGTTGTGTTTGTTTTTGGGTTTTTTTTAAGAGATATCAGCTTTCTTGCATAAAATAAAAGAAAAAAAAGAAAAAAAAAAGACTGTGAGGGCAGAGGAAGAGGGGACTGACAGGAAAGAACAGAGATGAGTATGAAGATCAAAACTTGAATTAGCTGCACCTGTATAAGTATAAAGCTGAGAAGCTGGTCACTGCTTACAACATAAACATAATATTAGAATAAGGCTATCAATAATGGACAGCCTCTGGGAGGTAAAACCTACCGTGGCTGGCATTTTCCAAAGAATTATGGCACCTTGGAGTCCAATTTTCACAGTACTCCAGCCTGTAATCTTGTTGATAAATCACTTCCCACATGTAGGACTTGATGCTAAACATTGAGAACAATCCACATTTTACTGCCAGTTCCAAGTGCATAGGGGAAGAACAAAGCACTCTGCAAAAACTGTTATGAAACTGGAAACAGGCAGCAGTACAGGGCTGCATGAAAATGAAGCGCAGCAAGGAACCCAGCACTTTAGTCCTTTTCCTGGCAGCTGACACCATATATGCCAGAGACTGAAAGTGGCTCTGTGCAGTGTTGAATGTCTGAAAAACAGGTACAGAACAGGACCCACACAATCCCTCTGAGCAGCATCTTATTCTGGTGGCACTGGTGGAAAGACACCATTGCTATTGGTATGAAGTTGAAGGGGAAGGTGAAAGACAGGGCATTGCAGAAGGCTCCATCCAGGCATGGGCACCACAAGGGCGCTTTGGCAATACAGAAGCACGTCATGATATTTGGAATCTGTTAGGCACAGGGAGGACTGACCAAGATGACTAAGGATAGTAAGGTCGTGGTGATGCTCTCTGAGGCATCAGCATTGCACCCTTGAACTTTAGGAATATGAATATCCATTTTTTTTATTGTACATTTTGTTTGTAAGTACATCTCAAGCTCATGTGCATTTGAGGCTGGGGGAAATGAGGATATATCTGTTCTCCATATCATAGGTCTACCTTCTTCCAGGCCTCCGAAGGGATAAAGCAATCCTGCAAGATCTGTGAACATCAGCAGAAAACTTCCCTCTTCATGTAAGCAAAGGGATGGATACACCCTCCTGAAGTAATTCCACCAACCTCCATCTGCTGAAACCTAGCACAAGCAAGCCCAGTGACAATGATAAAAGCTGGGGCCACACTTCCCTGAATGGGGCATAATGTGACATTAATTCATTCTGGTTTTTAAAGAGGAGAGCTAATAACTTCAGTCAGGAATTTACAAAAATTGAACTTAGGCCACTGACCCAAGACACAGCAATGTGGAAGCTGGAAGAGAGATAAACAGAACCTGTTACATGGCAGCAGCATTTAACTATAGCAAGAGTGCTGATATCTGACATCTGAGTCTTGGATCAGCAGCTACAGATACCATAAAACCACCGTGTGCAATTAGACACAATCTGTGATGTGCATTTCGTAATAAGGCCAGCAGTACCACAGCATGGTTACTGCCTTCATTCACAAACTACAAGCACAATTTTTCCAGGTCGCAGTTAAGGTCATTTTTAGCAACAGCAAAAAACATTCTTGTTTCCTGACAGGTATTTACAATCTTCCTGAGGTCTTGTTAATTAGTCAGATTTTATTTTGCTTATGACATTAGCCTTGGGGAGGGAGGCAGTGATGAACCATAGAAAAAAGTGAGGAAAAAAAAATCCTGTTCCAGAAAAGCAAAACCCATAAATCTGATGATATTCCATTTTTTCATTAGTATTCAAAAATAAAACCCATTCTAAATTTTTACTGAAACACTGTTGCTGGTTTTGCAATCTTCATTTAAAACAGGCTAACCCCCCAATATGTTAGTGGTAAGTACTGCTTTTCTTTTTTTTTTTCCATATGAGTTAGAAACATGAAAAATTAGATCTGACCCTTCCTTCCCCAAAACCATTATCAAAATCACATGCAAAACTGATCCTCCTGGAAGCCCAATTTACTTGAAGCACCTTCGCTCCACTTGGCTAAAGAAGGAGAAATAATCCATGTGCTGGTCTCTGCTTATAAGCCATTTCTAAGAAACAAATACCTTAATCTTAGCAACGACAGGGTTTGGTATTTCTAACCAGAAGCTTTTAACAGAGAAACCTTTTTGGAAAAGTTAAAACCTAAGCAATCAACTTTTCAAAGCCTCTTTTGTGGAGTAAATAAGGCCAGCTTCAAGCCAGAGGAGCCCAGACATGCACAGCTCTCAGTGGCTTCACCCCAGATGCCACCCAGCTGTCCATCACAGGCACTGAACACAGCAGTACCAAGGAGACCACAGCCCTTGAGAGCCAAGCTCCCACGGCCTTGCCTGCAGGAGTAGCACCTTCTCACAAGCCTGTTTAGATCAGTCAAGAATGGAAGCAACCTCGTGCCTTAAAGCATGCATTTATTTGGGATCTGTAATACCTATCTTTCGTAAGACCTGGCACTGCAGTCACTTCAGTACTGTGTTGAGCTTGGATTTTGGACTGAAACCCATCAGCACTAATATGCCAAAATTTCTGATGGGGAAGGGAATTCATGAAACCCTTCACTGTACAAACCCCTGACTGCTGCAGCCTGTCAGCCCCATCCTAGGGCAGTGACAAGGTCCCCTGGGCACCACCCAAGGTAACTGGGAGGGTGCTGTTCACCACGGATAGGGTGCACACACAGCTCTACAACAACCAAACAGCTGGGGGACAATCAGGCGAGCAGTTTGGTGTCATTTGGTCAGGTGACCCAGTGTATCTGCAAGGATAAGGAAAGTTTTATTCTCAGGCATCCACAGAAAAAGACATCTCCAAGCAGAAAAGTGCTTCTGCCTTTGAAGTCCGGGAAATTCAGAACTTAAGTATTTAGACAAGGAGTGCCTCAAGGATTTCTTTTCTCTTCACGGAGTTTCAAACTGAGAAGATTTTATCTAGTTCTTACTGAATCAGACTCCAGGATGGAATTGAAAGAAGCTGTAAATTATACTTACTGGATCTGGAAGGAATTATTAATAAGCAGATTTATTGTGACCTGTGAGAATCATAGAATCATAATTTGTCCTGAAAGAGGCCTGCAGAGGTCATCTAATTCAACCCTTTGCAAAGAAGGTCTGCTTAGATCAGGTTGTTCTGGGATGGATCCAGATGAGGCTAACAATTTCAAAGATGAAGACTAAACAATGCCTCTGGGCAAATTATTTCCATAATTGACCACTCCCTTGCTAAAAAAAACCAAAACCAAAACCAAAGCAAACAAACAAACAAAAACACAAAACCACCAAAACCCACACCCCTTTAATATTAAAAATGGAGTTTTCCAGATTTCAGCTTGTGCCTGTTAGCTCTGTCACTGTCCATCTTCTGCTGGGGAGCCCAGAACTGAAGCAGAAATCCAGACGCAATTTCATAAGTGTTGAACAGAGGGGAAAGACCACTTTGCTGGACCTGCTGGCTACACTCATTAATATAGCCCAGGACACAGTCTGCCATGGAAGGGCATGCTTGAAATCTGGCTATTATATGGCTTTAATCAGTACTGGAGACCTAGAACTGGAAATGTTTCCCCTCTGCACTTATAAAAGAAAGTGCAACAGAGACTGTGGCTCAGGCCACAAATTGTTCAGAGTTTCTCAAGGATGAAGAGTGAAATAAATAAAAAAAAAAAAACCAACAAAAAAAAACCCCCAAAACCAAACAAAAGACCCCAAACCAAATCAAACAACAACAACAACAACAAACAAACCCCATATTCACTAGATTGGTGAGTCTTGCTGAGTTTCATCAATACACAAAATTATTCTGTGTGGCGCAGTCATGGAGGCACTTCTTTAGAGGATCCAAAATCAGACTAATTTGTCATTTTTTCTGTTGTAACCAAGATCCATTTCATTAATCTATCCCAAAGTCATCACCTTCATGTGTATTTTACTGTTACTTTGAACAAGGAAGTGGCACAGACAGTAGGAATTGTTTTGCCTGACCTACTCTATAGCAGCAAAATAACACTGTTTTCTTTCTGATTACTCTTAGGATCAGTAGATTGTAAATGTTAAAAAGAGAGGACACCCAGTAGAATTAGACCATTGAATCAGTATCCCTGAAAGAGCACAATGCATACAACTTAATTTTTCTTCCCTTGAAGTAATTTGGAATTTTTCCCTCAAGTTAACCATGGGTTGGATTTACTTTATAGCAACAAATGAGAGACCTGTCAGGTGAAAAAATGAGAATCTGAATCTTCCATAGAGGAATATTTTTAATACAGCTCATTCTGATAAAAAAGTACACTGAAAAATGGCTTTGCATTGAAATCACTTTGAATTTAAGGCAGTAGAGATTTAAGTTGATCGTTGCAGACATTTGCTACAGTAAGTGTTTTGGTCCCTTGGCATGGTGGCCTTGCTGCCTTCCAAAAAACAGCATTTCTATCTTCTCCTACAGATGATTTATCTTTACCCACAGCTTTGCTCATGCTGTTATCTCCTTCATGTGGAACCACATAACACTTGAATCAGAGCAAGAGAACACCGTGTTACGCAGAAAAAGCCAAGAAAAGGGATTTGGTGTCGAGCTGACAACTTTAACTTATACAGAGGTTGTCTGAGATGAAGCACTGCCTGTAAGCATGAGCATCAAGCCCAGTCTTCAGCTGGTAGCACATGTGAGGATGGAAAGCATCATCAAACTGCTTGGAGTGCTGCTGAGCTGAGATGAATTCAGAACCCTGCCTGAGCCTCCTCCTGTGCTCTGATAGATGGCAGAGGAGGATGAACTCAGATGGCCAAGGGGCTTCCCTGCAGCAGCTGATGTGATCTGTCAGGCTCCTGCCCAAAAGACAGCCCAGGGAAGGAAAGAGGGAGGAAAGGAGGGAAAAGAACAAAAAAAGGAATGAAATAACAATGAACAGCACATTGCTCATGCTGTCCTTTTTCCCCAGTTGGAATCAACCCACATAACCAGGCGGGAGAACATCTGTCTCCGGAAAGACAAACACATAGGGCTGTCAGTCCTAACAAGTATGAAAGTCATTGTTACTAACACACACATTATTATCCAGAGACCACTTTAAAAATCCAACCCAGCACTGCCATCCAGCAGGCCAGAAGCTTCCTTGACAGTAGATTCTACTAGGAATATGGTTTTCATCTAACTAGTTCACAGGACTGAAGGAATAACCATCTGCTCTTTGCTTTCCTCCCACAGGCACTATCAGAAAGGGCTTAGTGGAAGAAGATGAAAATACTGATGCTTTCTTAAGAGGAAGCACAGCAGCATTTCCTCACGCTTATGCACCTTCCACCAAGGGGCAGCAATTGTTTAACACAGCAGACTCTGTACCTGCTATTTGTCTACAAGCCAAGGAGGTTGTCTCAAGGTGTGCATTTAACTAAGGTAGAAAATGGTTCTTGGTAGCAGGCAGTAATGAATGAACCCACAGGAGTCACTCCAGCCTGCCTGGGCTTGGCTGTCCCCTGCAGCCTACAACAGCTCAGCAGCATCATTAGTGAGTTACAGGAGAGGGATGCTTGCAGCTGACTGAAAACCACCTCACTGGAAGGTGTTTGGTGCATGTGCTGCAGGGAATTTCCTGAACATTGTTTCCAGGGGCAGGCCCAGGTAAGGAGTCAGGGACCACACCGAGCACAGTGGACATCAGCAGGCTGATTCAAATTTGGATACTCCTGCTCCTTGGGAAAACAAGTCACCTACCCAGCAATCTGCCTCTCTGCCTCCATGGGCCTTGTTAGCAGGCACTCTGAGCACCTCAGGGCCTTAATGGTTTTATTAATCACTGCAGCGTTTCAGTGCAACAAGTAGGAGTAGCTGCTATTCACAAATGGATACCAGAGCCCTGAAAGCATTGATCTTTCCATTTCATTTCATTAGAAGTCCAAATTCATTGCTAAAGCACACTTGGTGCTCTCAAGGGTGCCTTGCTGCTCACATCCAGCTTTGCTGTGCCTCACTCTGATGAGGGTGTGTGCAAAACTGCCTCAGACTGATGCAAACTGAAGCCCATTATCTTCCCCCAGCTCTGCCTCAACACTAATGCCCCAGAGCAGATCCTTCAGCTGCCTGTTCCCTCCTTGTTTTACTCAGCAAATCCTCCTTCCACAGGCATACCCCTAACACACCTGGGGCTGATGTGGCTTCATTCTGTGCATCCATGTGTGGTGAGGGCTGTGGGAGATAAGCAATGTGACAGGAGGCTTCTGAGAGGCCTACACGGAGGAGAAGCTGTGCACCAGCCCTTTCCCACCCTCCACACACACACACCATGAGCCAGGCTAGCCCAGGTTAACCTTCCTTGGTGCAGGTGGCTGTGCACAACCCCACAGCTGCTACCCCTGCAGCACTGCAGCCTCAGCAATTGAGACCAGCCAGGGTCTGGGTCCTGCTCTGCTGGATTTGGAACAAGTCCAGCAGAAAGCCCTAAACATCACCTTCACAGATGGCTTGAGGCTTTGCATCTCTGCTGCTTTCCATTGGCTATGGAAGAAAAAATATTAACCTGTTTCTCAGTCTAATGGGTGAATGACAAGGTGGATTTTCTGCTCAGCTATTGCTCCCATACTTTGCCATGGATCTGCAGTTGTGGGGAGCAGCCATGGCCAGTATTTCTGGGTCATGTTACCAAGCACTCGGAGTTGGGCTGAGGAGAGCAGACCCCACACATTCCCAGCTGTGTTACCACCTTGTGTATGGCCACACGGTCTGACCTCACCAGCTTCACATTCTGGAACAGACACCACCCACGGGAGACTTTGCTCACATTTCCTCTGTTCCACCCCATTTAAATGGGGGCATAAACACACAGCCATAGAATCACAGAATGCTTTGGGTTGGAATAGACCTTAAAGCTACAACCCCATGCATGGGGAGGGACACCTTCCACTAGATCAGGCTGCTTGAAGTCCCAACTGGTCTGGCCCGAACATTTCCAAGGATAGGGCAACCACAATTTCTCCGAGTTACCTGCAGTCACATCACAGATTTGCTGGAAAGAGTGATGTGTTTACCTCACAGTAATACTGTCATGTTTTATCAGCAGTATGGCAACAGCCAAAGAAAAAACTCCTTCCCTTTACTAATGGCTTCTTCTTAGGTACTGCACATCTTAGGTACTGCACACCAGGAGCAATCATCAGAAGTTTCTCCCCTCAGAAGTCCCACCCCTTCCCAGCTGCAGGGACATGCTGTGCTACCAAGGCAGCCAGCAGTCCTGTGACGTGCTAAAAGACACATCACAGGAGGAGCTTCCAGGGCAGAAGCTCAGCATGAGACAGATGAGAGTTGCAAGGGATGAGCAGTTCTCATGATGGAAGGATGTGTGTGCTGCACCTCCTTCCTTGTTAAGGTATGTTTGAAATATAGTTTCTATTTTCTGGTTAAAAAGAAACCCAAAAAATGGACTACATTTTAATTAAGCTTTTCCTGCTGTTCAAGTTGGTCTGATAGCAATTCCTATGAATCCAGGCCCCTACTGACATATGAATTGCTTAATTTTCATTTGCTGAAAATGCACCAATTAAAAACTCACAGTGGAAGAGCTTCTGAGATACAGCTTGGATGTCTCAGTTAAAAATTCTGTAGCTTTGGCAATTTCAGCAATTTATTTTGCCACAGAACACATTTAGTCACAAATTACAGTGTTGGAAGTAGATAACAGAGCCATAAGCTTCCAGTAAGAGTTTTAGAAAAAAAACAGAATTTTCTCTCTGATGTGGGTCTCTCTCCTATCTGCAGTTTGTCTAACTTTCATTTCTTGAATATATCGTAAGCCATGCTACACTATAAGGAATAGCAAAGATCATATGTGTAGAAGCACACAGATGTCAAACTCTCTACAATGTAATCAAAGATTTACAGGCTAAATGCAGATAAAACCTTCCTCACACCAAAGACTGATTATCTGTCTCATGTCAAATATGAAACTCAAGGTTCAGAAATACCAACATTCTACAGTATTTCTCAAAATTTTGAGGTACATAAATTTTCTGGTTCTCAAAATTCCTGATATTTCCCCTGGAGACACAAGCAGAACCACTGAGTAGTGCCAGCATATTTCTCACAGAAGCCCAAACTCACGTCACAAACTCTCACTTCTGCATTCATGAGGCCTGGCCCAGCAGAGACAGCAATATGGCAGGGCTCTAATATAACAGAAACCAAGAGGAGCTGATATCTAATAGCATCTGGGTTACACCAGTCATGCAGGATATGTGAGACCCAGAGGTCCAATCTCTTCCAGCTCCAGCACAGACATGAAAAAAACTCTCTCATGACCATGTCCTAAAACCAAAACTTTCAGATCTTTCTGGTGGGTCTGTCTGAATGGCTCCTGATGAAGATTCTGCATGATTGTGAGACATCTGAATATTCATTACAGAGGACCTCAAAGCACTCTCATTCCCTTCTCGCATCTGATCTAAAAGATGTTGCCATTCTTTTCTTTTCTTTCAGACAGATTGAATGGGTATTTAATGAGCCCATACAAAGCTGAACAGCTTCAGTGGGACAGAGAAAGCAAGACTTGCTCAAAAAGAGCTTACAGTCTGGTGGCTTCCAGTGCCCTCCCAGGAGATATCAGTTCAAATTCCTTCAGTGAGATAAGAGACTTCAACCTTGGTCGTTCATACCCCAAGGAAGCAATCTTAAATATTAATGCATTTTATTAACTGATGTGGCACCATTTCCTCTTGTGCGTGAGAAAATCCAACCTCATTAAAGCACTTAACCTTGGGAGAGTATTAGGGTGACACAAGTGAAAGGAAGCACCATATTCCAACAGCTGTCAGGACACTAACTCTCTGTCCCATTCCCTATCAGCTACCACTGGCATGCCAGGTAGGATGAATCTCATTTTAGGTGGCATTCCTGGCTTTACAGGACCTTGGTGCCTGACACAGGGATGCAGCTTCCACTGGAGGACAAAAAAGTCACAAAAGAAATGTTACTATTCTGAATCCAAATATCCTTGGAGGACTTAGCTATGGCTGTCATGGAAGGACACCATCCATCAAGTGATTCTCAGGTCATACACTTCCCTCAGTTAAGGACAGGATTGATTTCTCCAGAACTCTATGGAAGAACTTCTATGGACTTCACTAGGAAGTGGTTTATTTTTCCAGTGCCCCTAATTCCACCATGGTGTTTAAGCACTCTGGTTCACTAGGTCTATGATGTAGAGTGCTTACACGCCAAATGGAGCATAGTTTATCTCAGTTCTCATAAAACTCTACTGCAAAAAAGAAATGGAAGCTATTAAATAATTCAAGGGTGTCATAGCCATCAGCTGGCTGAATACCTGTGAAACAGAATGTGCTTACAGAATATGAGACTAAACCTTGTCTTACTCAGAAGCACTGCTAAGAAAAAAAAACAAACCAAAAAACCACATAGCAAGACTTTTTTTTCTCATCCTGGATATCTTTTAATAACAATAACAGTGTGACCACAGCACATCATATCCAAGTAAGGATGAATGTAATTTCAAATCAATATCACCTTTTCAATCTCTGGATGTAAAATATGTGTAAGGCTGCAGTTGGAGCAACAAAATGATATACTGTTGGGACAACAAAATAACTGTTACTCAAAATTAGCTTTAAGTTTAAAGCAACCACAACTAGCACTACAAAGGCCCCTGGATGATAGCAGCCACATAGATTAATAGAAGTCACTTGCTCCATAGATGTCCCACAGTCTCCAAGCCAAGAGGTGCAGTCTCCTCTTTATACATCAATGGACTTTATGGCCAAGCAGCTTTGGCTTCCCAGAGAGCCCTCCAGCATGGCAGGTACTTTTGCCTTAAAAGGGGCTATCAAATTTTCAGGCATATCAAATACCATACAAGCCATATTAAGACCCAACAGAAAGTATTTTTATGTCAGGAACCTGTAGATGTGTTGCTGAATTCAACAATAGATTGAGAGCATATGGATGTGAAATTCAGCTGTGAAAATATTGGAGGGCTCTTGTAGAGCTGAGTGAGACAGATCTCACATAGACTGAACCTTGCTTCCTTGCAGTCTTTGTAGGGACTCAGATAAGGGAGCTGCTGGAATGAGTCCACTCCAGAAGGAAAGCTGTGTTTTGTCTGGGGTGGAGCTTTCTCTCCAAAAGGGAATTTACAAAGAAGAAATACTTCTGCAATCTGAACAAGCAAACGACTGGAACCTGGGAGTGACCCCAGGGAGGAATCATACCTAACAGTGTGGGCTTCCCTGTTGACTTCAGTATGTGTGCAAGCACGGCTGCTTTTAGGCTTAAAGATTAAGCATGAAGAAGTTTTAACTAAACTAAAATCATAATTTTAGGCACTAGTCAAAGTGATAAACAGGCACTAGGCAAAGTGATATAGGTACATTCTTTGTGGATTTTCCCCCCAATTCCTTACCTAAGTGTGCAGTAAACCATTATGGATGTGGTTTACAATACAAAAATACTCACCACCAAAGGCTTCTTACCCTAGAAAGTAGCAGTACAGTTTGAACAGACAGTATGGATTCCATGGAGCAGTCATGGCAAGGAAGCTCAAAGAGATCAAAGAGATTAAAGCACCAGACAAGGTACAGAAAATTAAGCACTGAGGTGAAATGAAGCAAACAAGAAAAAGAGAAAACATGATAGAGAGCTGCAAATCTTTGTGGATGTGCACGAACACACAAGTGACTGCCTGGGCCATACTGAATTTCCACTCACGCACAGACACATCTTTCCACACATTGCAGAAGATTCAGAAAGAAACTTGGCCTTGAATACAGGGCTGCCAAACATTTTAACGAAGTAAAACTGGTGCAGAGATAGGAAGATACAGTGCTAAGACAAAGCTTCCAGTGGAAATGGGAGAACATAAAAAGATCACTTCTATGTTCAGTTTAGCTCCTCGTTTTAGGATACTCTCACACACGCCCATCTTTAATTAGCAAAGCAATTTCACAATGCCCTGACTATGAAGCAGGGCCCTCTTTTGTGCAGCAGCTATAGAGGAGAGGAACTGCAGAGGGAAACACGCAGTGCCCAGAAATCACATCTACATTCAATACATTTTGGACATTTGCTCAACTAGCCTTGATCCAACCCTGCCACACAGGGTACATCTAGTTTGGTGGGATGTGAAAGAAACGTGCACTGTTTGAAAACACACTGGGATGTGTGCAAACCAAAGTGCATGTGTGTCAGGGCTGGGTGTTTGGGAGGTTAATTTCAAAAATGCTTCCATGGACATAGCCATCAGCTGAATCCAAAACATAAAGGTCCTGATTTGGCTGTCTATCACTGCTGCAATTGCTTGCAATGCTCCACCATTCCAAGCACTGCTCATCTCCCCAGTCCCAGATGAAGCAATTCTTCTCACTCCAAAGGGCAGGTCTGTATTTGAAACCACAGAGATGTAGAATCTGATGGAAATCGTATTCTTTGAGCCTGTGGGCAGTGCCCAAGGCCCTGGTAACACAACGGTTGTTCCTTCATTTGCCGCTATTTAGTGGATACTCAGAACAGCGGTTGCAGTTGGGCTTATAAATCACAAGACAGCAGACAAAGGGAATAAATGAGACAAAATTAAAGACATTACTCCTACATCCCATAAATTATCTCTGTAGTCTACTTTAACAGCGTGAATTTACCAGTGTCTGTTAAAATAGTATGAAAAATAAACCCACCTAGCACACTAACTAGGCATTAATGAAAAAGCAAAATATTGTTTTGTGTTCTTCAAAACACAGAAAACAAACTATTCCCACCAGATCTCATAATGCCTTTCCAGGGGAGAAAGAATCATAATCTTCTATATTGAAAAAGAGACCGAGCTCTTGGAGTCGGAAAGAAAATAAATTAATAAACCTAATTACACACTCCGCGCACCGAAGGAATCGAAGGCGTTAAGTCAGCCCAGGAGAACCGGGCGCTTTGATTGTGCTCACTTAACAACTTCCCCGTCACCGTGCGCGGCCCCAGGGAGGCACCTCCTGGCGCTCCCCCCGGGGCAGCTCCGCGCCTCTGCGCGGGCACCGCGGCGCTCGCACGGCCGCGCACCGAGGCTCCTCTTCGCCTCTCGGCGCCGTCCCGGGCAAACTCCGGCTGCGGAGCCTCCCCCCGAGCACACCGGCGGGCTGCGCTGCTGTGGCACCGCTCCCTTAAAGGCGCCGCGCCTGTGCGAGTTCGGGCTGAGCGCGCTGCACGCCCGCTGCCCGCGCAGAGCTGCGCAGCGGCGGCGCCGACAGCCCTGAGCCCGACCTCCGCCTGCCACCAGCCTCGGCGGGGAACAAAGCGCTTGGCATGTAGGAGCGAAGAGAGGGAAAAGGTGCGGGGCGGAGGGAGGTGAGGGGGAGGANCGGACCTCCCGACCTCCCCCGGCGCTCGCAGCCCCTCTCTAACAGGTGGCTCGGTGCCTGCCCCGCTCCCCGGCGGCTCCTGCGCCTCTCTCCTTCTCCTCGCCACCGCCTAACAGGTGGTGGTGCCGCCGCGCCTTCCTCCGTACAGGTAGGGAAGTCTCGTGCCCCCCTTCCCCCCGTCCCCGACGGGCTCCCGCAGCCCCGGGGCGCTGCTAGAGACTGCGCTGAGCGGGGAGAGCCGGGACGCCTGTGAAGGGGGGAGCCGCGCTTCTGCCCGCGCTGCTTCTCTGGGAACCGCTCGCCCGCGCTCATGGCCCCGCCGTGTGTCTGTCTTTGCAGCGGGCATGGGGAATCAGGTGGAGAAGCTGACCCATCTCAACTACAAGGAAGTTCCCACGGCCGACCCGACAGGTATGGACAGAGATGAAGGGCCCAGGATCGGGGTATCCTACATCTTTTCCAATGACGATGATGAGCTGGAGCAGCAGCAGGATTCGGTGCATGACCTGGGGGGTGAGAACCCTGCTCTGCAGCCCTACGATCCCCAGCTGCACGAGGTGGAGTGCTCAGTCTATTACCGGGATGAATGTATTTACCAGAAGAGCTTTTCAGAGGAGGACACGCAGCTAGAGGAGGGTGATGAAGGAGGTGGGGGGCATCTGAGCACCTACACCCCGGAGAACCTGCTGAATAGGTGTAAGCCAGGTGACCTGGTGGAGTTCGTGTGCCAAGCCCAGTATCCACACTGGGTAGTCTATGTGGGGGATTTTCAAGTTGTGCACCTCCATCGGCTGGAGGTGGTGAACAGCTTCCTCACCGATGCCAGCCAGGGCAGACGCGGCCGCATTGCCAACCAGCTGTACCGCTACAAACCCCTCAGCCCGGCCGTGGTGGTGCGCAATGCCCTGGAGCAGGTGGGTTGCAAGGATCGGGACTTGAGCTGGAGAAACTCGGAGTGTTTTGCTGCCTGGTGCCGATACGGCAAGCGAGAGTTTAAAATCGGCGGGGAGCTGCGCATAGGCAAGCAGCCCTACCGATTGCAGATCCGGCTGGGGGACAAGCGCAGCCACACGCTGGAGTTTCAGAGCCTGGAGGATCTGATCATGGAGAAGAGGAGAAATGACCAGATTGGCAGGGCTGCTGTGATCCAGGAGCTCTCCAGCCACCTGCAGGCTGCAGAGGAGGAGGAAGAGGAGGAGGAAGACCGTCGTCATCCAGGTGCTCAGACTGCTGTGGAGTAGCAGCATCAGCACCACCATTCTGCTTAGCCTGGGTGATGGGGATTAAAACTGAAGGCTGCGAAATTGAGCTGTTATAAGCCCTTTGGGCTGCTTCGGTGCAGCTTCATTCCAATCACATGTGAAAGGAAGGGGGAAAGCTGCTTAAGTGTCTGTGCTTTAGTGCTTAACTCCTTCAGTGCTTGATGAGAAAACCCCTGACTTATTTGTAGAGGATAAAACTCAGGGCAATTCTACCCCTCTCCTCTCTCACTTCTTTCCCTTCCTCTCTGCCATATTCACGCATAGCCTTTTCCTCAACCATCTGCCAGTAGGCCTGACCCTACAAGATGCTAAATGCCTTTGACATCTACTTATCAGCAGAAGTTAATAGTATTTAATGCCATTAAGAAGTAGCCAACAACTTCCAGGACATGACCATGTAGCTCTGAACATGAGGATATTGTTTTCCCTTCTCTGCTACTGTTTCTCTTCAGATGTGGCTTCTGTTAGTATTGCAAGGAGCTGCTCCTTGCCTGGTTCAAGGCTTTGTGGGTTTGGTAACCAGTTCCCCAGAAGGTGTAAGGAAGAAATCTCCACTGATTTTAATGAAATGGGTTTGATGTTCCTGGTGCCTTCTTAATTGATAGGAGGCTGCAGGTGGGCTGGGGAACCTTGTCCTTTGCCATCAGCATGTGGCTTTGGGGACAGAAGATATATTTGTTGCCGACAGGTCCCAGGGAAGGAAGTTTGCCACCCCAGTTGTACTCTGCACACTTGGGTGTGTTGGGACTCCTACAGGCAGATGCTGAGCTGTGTCAGGGCTGATTACAGGCTGCCTTGGCTTCTCCTAAAGCAAGTGGCAGAGTTCCTGATTATGTATGTAATGCACAGAGGCAGTAGAGGCAGGTTGCTTATGTGTAAGAGTATGTCTTGAGTAAGCTGTCCCTCAAGAGGGTGACCTCTTGGCTGGGTGCTTCTGGCTGTGAGCCTGCCACAGGCTCTGCACCACAGTGAACACAGCTGTGATGGAAGGGAGCACAGGCTGGAAGACATTACACGACTGGAAGGGCTTGGGTGTTCCAAAGCAGTTTCCTCTTCATTAGGGTTTCCATGTTTTTTTTTTCTTTTTTTTTTTTGCTAATTTCTGTGGTATGCAGCTGAGCTATAGCATTAGAAGAGAGGACATGCCTCCAAAGTTGTGCAAATCCCTCAGGAAAGGGGAGTGCAGTGCTGCCTGCCCTGAATATTCTCTGAACTTTTATTCAGCTGTTGAGCTGATCTCCCACACAGGCAGCCCTGTCAAATCTTTGTTCTGGGATCTGGGGTATGTGAACAAGCACTGATTTGGAGGCAGTTTCTAATTGAAAATTCCTTCCCCTTAAAACCCAATATGATGATGTGAACTTGAAGATAAGCTTGAGTTCATTTAAGTAATGGAAACTAACAGTGTGATGTAAACTTGAAGCATAATTAATATGGTCTTCCCTGAAGCTGTTTACAGTTATACCACAAATAGCAAAGTACTCCATGACCTTTCCACCTCTGTGACAGGAGCAAAGTTTGTTGTTTAAGAATAGGTAGATACAAACTTTTGATTAATTAAGGCTATATGAAGCAACTTTGCAAATTTGAGCCAAGTGGATTGTGGTGTAATGTTTTCTGCCTAAAATCCACAAGCTAGGATTTGGCTTGTGAAACACAAATCCAGGGGAAGTTTAACACCAAGCTCCCTTAGAATGCTATAGCTCAGGTGCCTACACAAAGTGTGGCTTTTTTCACCAATATGCAATTGAGTTATACTCAGGTTACTGTGGTTGTCAAGCAGATGTCTAACCTTGTTTTGAAAGCATATATCTGATTGTGATAGGGTTAATGTGTGGATGTCTGCACACAGGTTTTATACAACTACTAGTAACTACTGAAAGCTGGAATGATCACTGAGACAGTCTGAAAAAGAGTGAAGGAGAGTCTCTCTGTTGTACTTCTGACTGACATGAGACAACAGATTATCTAGACCATGAGCAAATGTCTAGCTGTGGTTTCTTTCATACTGAAACCTTGTACATAACAAAGTTTATTTCACTGTGTAATATAGCTATGTAAAATAATATTTTCCTAGAGATATTTTTGGAAGTTTAAAAAAAACCCTTCATAACCCTGCATTTGAAAGTAAATTGTTATGCACGTTATTTTCCAGTTCTCTGAATGGGTTTATTTTTCATTCATGATCTAAAGTATATTCTAGGTCATAAAATATTGAAACTGCTATAAATGTCAAATATTATGTATCTACAGGGTACTAAACAGTAAACTAGTTGTGAAAATATTTTTCCTTTGTGTCTGAAACATCAGAACTATGACACTTAGCCATTTCTCTCCTTCTGAGATACCCTGAATAGTCTGGCTTTGTTTTCTGTTCTTTTTTCCCCACTTTTTTTATTTTTTGTTTTGGTTTTTTTTGGGGTGGTTTTTTGTTTGTTTGTTTGTTTGTTTTAATTGAAAAGGACCAAATCTGCTTGGGAATGGAGAGCAAAGCTTCTTTGACCAACTGAAATCTTGTCTTGTGCTGGTCTTGGTGCTTCTCTGTACCGGTCATGCCTTTTGGGATAAATTCCCCCACAGGCACAAGGCCTTAGCAAAGAATTCCAGAGCTTGCAGTGCTTTGCTAGGACAGAGTGAAGGAGGAGCTTGCCTCACAGCAGAGTTTGGCATGCATTCTGCTATGTTATAAAACCTCTGTGCTCCTCTGGCATACAGGTGTTTGATATTTGGAATCATAAAGTTTCCCTGCAAGCTATGTTTGGGAATTTATTGTCCCCTAACATTCCATTATGTGTAAAAGAGGGTGGAAAGTTTGGCATTTTAAAAAATTTTGTCTGAAAGAGGGCTACCTCCAAACAGGGATTTCTTATTGCATCAGATAAAGATGCAACTGTTGAATTTTTAACAGGCAGGTCCTTTTCCCCTACTTGTTGATTAGGCAGTGTTATTTAATAGGTGCTACTAAACACCACTGCACACATTTCTAAGCAGTCTGGTTTTAAAGCCATGGTCCTGTATTGACCTGGATGTAAGAACAGAAATTGGTGTAGAAGCACATCTCAACTGCTTGGTTTCTTGTCTTTGCTGTACTTTGCTCAGTTACTGTCTGCAAAGTAAGCTGGGATTTCTGGAGCTTGATTTAAAAAAAAAAAAAATCTCCCAGAAAAACTGACTCTTTTGTGTATGTGTCTACTTCAGGACTTTTACATGTATCACAAAAGAGAGGGGAAATGAATAGATAAAGTGCTCTTCTCTGCATCTGCTTTAACATAGAGAAATGCAGGTGTGCTCCTTTTGCAGCGCTTGTGCTTCCCAAAGGTCTTAAGTCTATATTGAGTTTAAAGTTTTGAGTAGACCGTACCTACTTGAGGCCACTTGAGAATCAGTAAGCCCATTCTTATGCTTGAAATTAAGTGTATATTTACATTTCTTTATGAATGAGGGTCTGGAATTTCAATGTGATGTCTCTGGTGGGAGCGTGGAGCTTCTGAGGTTGCATAATCAACAGGGGAGAATAAGTAGTGCAGTGAAAGCTGTTTCTCAAAGGGCCTCTTGTCCAAACAGAGCTCGTGGAACCCTGCCCAAACTTTGGCCTCAGTTTCCCTCTGGAAATGCAGGAGCTGCACTGATTTGGGAGAGGTGTGTTACACAGCAGTTGTGAGCTAAGCTGGGGATCTGCAGATTCCTCTGGTGTCTTTGTCTCATCGTGCTTGAGCTTTCCCTTTCATTTTTAACATTTAAAGTTAATATAATTTGTGTTAAAAGCCCTTTGATTGTGCAAACATTAATCTATATGAATTTACTCATTTGGGTATATCTGCTCCTGTGAATATCAATATGCACATGTGAAGGCTGGCAAGGCTGAGCCCCAGATGTGTAAATGTAGCTCCAGCTAGGAAATGTAGATGAGCAGTCTTATTTCCCTGGAGTATTGGTGTGTTTGATGCAAATAATGCCGTGGAAAAGGCGTTGTAGTAAAATGTACAATTATCCGTTGATTGAGTAATTTTAAAAACACAATTTAGACATTCACCTTCCATGGCAGTGAACAAAGACATAAACTGAAGACTATTTTGTTATCCCTGATTCTGTGTGAATGAAGGTATTGATTACAGCAGCTCTAGAACTCCTCTGGCCGATGTGGTAGGCAGTTGCCAAGTAGGAAGGGAAAATTCCCAAAAGCGATTTCAAAACCTGTATTTGCTTACTTGGAAAAATACATTCTTCAGACTGAGGGACCCTCGACTATGGAAATAAACTTTAAATTGTTTTGTATAAATGAAACCATAGGCAAACTCCTTTTGTTCATTTGATTTCACTATTCCACTCAGTACTATAATAGATGATATTGTGTGATTAATCTGTTCCAGATTTTGAATGTAATGGTGGTTTTCTTTTTCTCTCCTCCTTTGGTTAAGTTTTACCAAAGGTCTGTCCTTGGGTATGTGAAGTGTGTTGTTGAGTGGTTTCCCATGTGTGCTTTTCTGACAATTAACAGCGCCAACCATAAAGCTAACAGCCATGTAGGAACAAATATTTTTTGAAAGCAAAATTTTAATTTTTTATAAGAGATCAGAGACTAGTAACTAAGTAGAGGTAAGAAATACGTTGTTTCCAACCACAGTTTCTGTTTGTAAGAAATCTATTAATTGAGTATGCTTGACTACTCTTAAAAATCAGTGTGCAGTGATAAGGCGAGGAGTATTGTATCATGGGCTTAGACTTTCAGATTAGGCTTTTTCTTTAACTGTGAATAGGAAGAAATCAGGGTGATTTTGAACACCAGTGGTTTAGATGGTTTAAATTCCTTTGCATTAATACTGGATTAAAAGCTTTCTTTAAATGCACACTTGAAATTCCTAACATTGTAACACTTCATTAAATCATCCACAATAAGAAGTGTAATCACAAATATGATTTTTTTTCCACCATGAGCATTTTCTGTAAGCTGTCTTTTGTCAGTAAATGTTGAATTGTTAGTGCAAATATATCTTCTTTTCCTGAGAAAGAAGTACACATCATTGATTGTACCATTTCCTTCAAAATGAAGGGCATTTCATAGTAACTCAAAAGAAATAAAAGATTTATAGTGTCTTTTACAACCTTTCTTTCCTTTGTTTTTTTGAATAGCATGTTTTTCTCCAGTTTTTGGAAAAAAGTTGTAATTTCTCATGATGGATGCATCAGACACAAAACAATATTTTCACTGCCTTCACACATCAGATCAAAATCTAACTCTTTGGTTGTGTTCTTGCTTCAAAGAGGAAGAACAATCTCTATAAAAGGCCAGAGCATCAGATGCAGATGCCTAATAGGTGATAGCTGTATTAAATCCATTGAGGATCTGGCCCATAATTTAATTTTTAAGTGGAAAATTAATTCAGCAGCAGATCATATAGTATTAGCTGGCAGCAGAGCTTGTCTTTTCTGCCAGCAACTGCTAAAGGAACAGATGTAGCGACTGCTAGAGGGAGAAATGAGAGAACAGAACTCACAGGGAGTTTTTGGGGAAATCTGTACAACTGTTCAGTTTGTGTGTTTTGTCTCATGGCAGATCCATGGCTGGTGTGAGATCATCACTCTACCCACACCAGCCTTAGGGACATTGCTTAATCAAGGTGACAAGGGTTGTGTGTTGTGGGGAAATATTACACACATGGGGAAATACGACACCCATGGGGTAAGAATTCTTAATCCATTAAAGCCTTCCGCTGGATGCATATTCACAATGGCAAAAACAGTGATACAACCAACAAGCTGTACTTGTCCTCGAGATCCTGACCACAAGGAGCTATTTGAATCTCACACAAAAGGACTGAGTCAGCTCTGGTGAGGGTTCTTTGAGTGAAACCATCCTGGGGAAATCCAGCTGTAACAAGATGAGGCTTCTGCTGAAAGTATTGGTGGAGATTTAGCTCTTCTGTGGGTGGCAGCTGTCTGTGACAGCTGTCTTATAGGTGTGAGAAAGTGAGACAAATTTTTATATCAGAGACAGCAGCTTTCAAGGCTCAAGGCTGCAGGTGTGAATCTACCATAACATCGAATTTGTAGCTCTGGTATGGACTTAGGTGACTTTGAACAAGATGTATGAGGCACCCAGCTGTGCTCTATGTGACTGCAAGAGTGCCTGAATTTTCAGGTGTCTGATACTAGATTTGAAAACATGAAGAACCAAAAATGTGATTTGGGTGACTGGATCAATACGTGAAAATCCCTGCTCAGTTATCACTTAGCACTGGAGGCCACTGAATTCTGAAGCTTCATAGTTTGACCTGGTTTTTGTGTATGTGTGTTTATTTAGTCACCATAGTGTTTTCTTGAGGCTCTGGGCCTTTTTTGTTTTTCCTGAAGTTTCTCCGGGTACATAAAGCAAAGCAATCTATATATTCTCATAGCCTGTGCCCATAGAGAGGGAGATCCTGCTTGCAGAATGTGTGTGACATCAGATATCAAAAAGAAGCATCTTGAAAAGGACATTTGTATTGCCCTTTTACGTCAGAACACACCTGAACTAGAAATGGGGTAATTTAAAATGCGAGTAGTGAGACATGGATTATGATGAGGTCTCTGCACTCCTGGCTGGTTGCTCTGAGCACTGGACTTTTACAGAGTTTTTCTCTTCAGTTCCCTCTGCAGTGCACTGTGGATCATTTCCAGTACAACACCCATGAAGGTTCACCCCACAAAAATCTGGGGGTGATGGGAAGATTGTCCCATCGTCCCCAGGCAGAAAGGGAAATCAGTTGTCAGCCTTCATCTGTCCTGAAATTCTGCTCAGGTCTCTAGGATACTGTATAAAATCCTATTGCCCACCACTAACATTGCCATTGTAAAGGAAGATGCCCAAGTTTCAATTTGAGAGTGGTTGCCTTGTGCTTTTTTCCAAAGAGCTCTGCATTGTGGCAGGAGGCAGTGCCCGTGGCCAAAGGCAAGGTGCCCAAGGGCTAGAGGGGAAAGGAAGGGAAGAGGGAACAGCAGACTTGCATAATCATGGCAAATCCATAATGGTGGAAGGGACCTCTGGAGATCCTGTAATCTACCCATTTGCTCAAGACACATGCAACTGCAGCAGGTTCCTCAGGGCTGAATCCAGTTCTATTTTTCATAACTCAAATTATGGAGACAGGATTTCTTAATGCAGCCTTTCACCACTTATGTGATGAAGGATTTTTGTATTTGAGTTTTGCCAAGGACCCCTTGATCATCCATGACACCTCTGCTTGGCTTCTTGCACACAGGCGTGGACCTTTCTCTGATTTCCATTCCAATAAGCAGAGACTGCCTGTCCCTCCTTCAGCTGGAGGGTCAGGCTCCCCTGTATCCAGGAGAACACCCAGTCAGCCTCCTTTTCATCATCTGTGTAGCTCCAGAGTGTGCTGCCCTCCTGCTGCAGCTCCTTCCCTTTGTCACAGATGCTTCATCAGCACACACCTGCAGAGCACCTGAGATTGCACAGCTGGGTCCTCCCTGTGGCAAGGACCCCAACCCTCCAGTTGCCCTCTCACTCTTTCTGAGTAACAGAAGAAGATGGAAAAACTCATGGGTTGAGATTAAGACAGGGATCCATGACTCACAGGCAAACCAGACACATAATGGTGAAAATTACATGTATTGTCAATTAAAATAGGTTTGAATGGTGAGAAAGACAGAAAGAAAAGAAAAGAAAAGAAAAGAAAAGAAAAGAAAAGAAAAGAAAAGAAAAGAAAAGAAAAGAAAAGAAAAGAGAAAAGGAGGAATTAAAACAAACCTTTCCTCCCTTTTCCCCATGACACCAAGGGGTGTAGTGGTGGAGATGGGCTGTGGTGAGTCTCTCCCAGCCCCTTCTGGCTGCTCCTCCTTCCTTCCCCTTCTCCCTGTACTGGGACAGGCCCTTCCCTGGGCTACAGGAATGTCTCTGCTCCAGCTGAGGTGCTGCCTGATGGGGACCTCTGCTCTGGGCCTGAAGCCCCTCCTGCCCTCCTCCTCCTCCAGACCTCCTCTTTGGGGTCCCTCTGCAGCTGCTCCTTCCTTGGATGCCAGCGGCACATCACCACCATTGCTGAGCATCTCTGTTGCTCTCAATAGTGTTCCTGGCCCCTTCTGGGCAAGTGAAAGCCCCTGTCAGCCACAACACACTGCTGGCTGTGTGCCAGGGCCAGCCACCACATAGGTCTCTCCCAAGCACTGGATCCAAAGTTCAGTGGAAATGAAGAACTCGAAGCAGCCCTTGGTCAGGAAGATCTGGCAGAGCTTGTTGGAAGGGTCTGGAGCTTGCTAGAAACCTAAATGGTCAGTGGGGCTTATTTGTCTCACCCCAGATCACTGAGAATTGTGGTCAGTCCCTATGTCAAAACCAGAATTTGTTGCTTGCATTTAGTCAGTCAGCAGAAATTAACCTATTAAGAATTGAGACTATTAAGAATTGAGCACCATATAAAAGTCTATGCTCTCTAATTTTTCCTTTCTCCTGAGCTTCTTCTGTCTTGTCCTATTCAGAAGAATCATTCTGGGACAAGCCCTGTTCTTTGTACAGTAGTTAGTGTGATGAGGTCTCCAGGTGTTTACAAAGTATTAATTAACTCAATAACCAGAGGGCAGAGGAAATGAAATGAGTATGTTTTGGACCATGAAATAGGTGGCTCACATCCATGGAAAAGGTTTAATTGACCGAAACAGGTGCACAAGTGTACCTGGCTCACCACAGAAATTGTGCAGAGGAAGATGAGCCTCGAGAGAGAGAAGGATCGAGGCACCCTGACAGCACACAGAGAAATGTGTGCGGCGCTTATGTAAATCCTATTTGTGGAAAACAAGTCTCTGCACACCACTCATCCAGCTCCCAGAGAAGGCAGCTGGCAGCACTCTCCTTTACAAAGCTTTCATTAGAGCTGTTGCTCATGTCCAGTGGGGAAAAGGTGCTCTGCTGGGAAGCTCAGCACTGCACACAGTGAGGAACACATCCCTGATGCCCAAAGGTGTTACTCCTTTCATGCTGTTGTTTTGTCTTTCTATTTTCTATGCTTTTGTTCCTCAGCTTCTCAAGAAAGCAGTGCACCCTTGAAAGGGATGTGCAGCAGAGGGAAATATTCAGCAATGGGGCAGACTGGTGTGCACACTTAGCCATGTGTTTTGTGCTACAACCTGTCCCCTGGAGCTGGGTTCCACAGCTCTCACTGCAAACTGAAGAAATGAGATAGCCACACTCATGCTTACAGGTAAATGGGCAGCTCACTCAGACATGTTTTCCTGGAAAGTGATTTCAAACCTCTGCTCTGCCTAATCCAGAGCATGGTCTTGGTCATTAAACTTGAGCAAATGCTCTAACCGGTGCTTAGGGCCAGACCCATTTGCATTCTCTGGGTCATATCAAAGCAGAATAGCACTACCAGCAGGAAACAAGAAACCTCATGGAAGCCTTGCAGTTACAGAGAAGTAACTCTGGAAAAGTGGGATACCAAGGCTTCAGTTGTTTCAGCAATTCAGGATGGCAGTGACAGGTCTCATCTCTTCCATGTGATAAACACAGCAGCACAGCACTAAGCAAGCAAAAGAGACAAAATCCCGTGGTGGACTGTTCAATGTCAGGCTCAAAGGGTCTCTGTAGTATCTGCTTGCAGTATGTTTTCAGGAGGCAGAAGAGCCACAGCTCATGGCATGCACACAGGGATGCAAGATGTTTGGAGGTGTTGGGCCAGATCTTCTCAGCCAAGGAAGGATTCCACCTTAAATGTCAGTGGACAAAAATTTGTTGGTTTTACTACTATTACAACAAACTACAGATATGATTGAAAGACACATCCAACTATCAAAAAGTAGTTCCTGATTACCCCCAAGGATAAAATAATTTCTTTTTCCCACACACAGCTCTCATTTGCCCACCTTAAATAGGCCCTGGCACAGGTTTTAGGGCTGTTTACAGCCCTTGCGTGTCCAGATGCATCTCAGATCCCTAAGTCTAATGAGTTCCCATCACATGGATTAATTATACAACAAAGCACAGGAAAGAAAGCTGTTAAGTCTTAAATTAAGTTATTAAAATATTACTTCAGAAATTCAGTAGCAGTTTGTAGCCTGTGGGAAGTGAGTCTTCAGGGAAAAACACCATTTGCAGGTGAGGTGGCACTTGGAGCACCTTATCATATTCACGGGGAGGAGGTGCTGACCCCTGCGGAGAAGCTGCAATTATAATGTGTCTCTTATCCAGTTATCCCAATACATTTGTGATGGAAGCTGAGGTACTAAATAAGATGCTAGCAGGATATAAATAATGAGGTGGTACATGGCTGTGTGTTGGAACTAAGCCACTAAAGCAAGATAATGGCAAAGGCACAAGCTTAACTCACATTGTGTTATTCCTGTGGGAAAGGGGGTGGGAGGATAAAGCCACATGGAAAGCTGATTCCTCAACTTGTAGTGAGTAACATAACTCCATAGCCCCGCTTGTCTTTGTTCAGAGCTGGAACAAGCAGAGCTGCATTATTGCAGAGGTCTAGCCCTAGGTGTGAGGCAGGATTCCAGCTGAATGTGCTCTCGAAGTCTAAACATACAAAGGCCATTTCTGGCTTCACATAACTAAACCCATGCTGAGAAAGGGAAGAAGCTGCTGAATGCCTGGGCCTAGATTCATCAAAGAATGAATTAATCAATGTCCCACTGAAAAGGATTTGAACTTATGCATGACTGCTGTGATAGTCTGAGACTATCAGAGTATACATTATTTTATGGTGGTTTCTTATTACTATGCAAGTCATAACTCATATTTCTAATTAAACATTTTAATGTAACACAGCTCGTATGTGTCACATGGTCCAGCCTAGTAAAGACTCAAGTTGGGGTTTTAGAAAAAGAGCAGTGTTTTTTAAAACCACCAGCACCAACGCTTTTCAACTCGATTGTGCTCTGCCCTCACCCTCTGCTGCAAAACCTGTGGCAAGAATTCCTAACAGGAACATCAGTGTGTGTTGTGATGGGTTTGCTCAAATATCTTTCACTGAGATAAAGGAGTTTCAAAGAAAAATGACACTATTGTGAATTTTCCCTATTTTGTAACTCTACAGCCAGATTTACAGGTTGTTGAAATTCTTTACTGCTTTGATTAAAGGACAAAGAATTAAGTAAACTTCGCTGCTGATTTTAATGGAGAAAAATAGTTACTAGTAATCACATTCCTTTTTAAAGTAGATTATGCTGTTAACTGGCCTGGACTCCCACAAGCTAAATATATAGCCCAGTAAAATGAAAAAAAAGTCTTTCCACTGAGACATGATCAAGGATGTATTGTGTGTAGCTGATCACTGGTGAACAGCAGCAGAGAAAAGAGTGATTTTTTTTCTTTTCTGTAAATGAGATGGCAGCTAATGCCTTATAACTACTCTGTGCAATATTGCATGGCATTCCCCTTGAGAAAATTGAGTACATGAGAGCACTGAGCTCCTTGTTAACTGAAAGGCTGAGGTTTTTTGAAGTCTCTGGTGAGCCTATCAGCTCCTCCCTGACCATGGTAAAAAGGGACATCCCTTCACAGCCTGTGTTAGAAACCAGATATTCCATGCAGTCACATTTGCAGAGCATAGCTGTGACTGGTGTAATGACTGCACCATACTTACTGTTCCAATTGTCCCATAATGTGCCATAATCAAGACTGAAAAGCTGGAGCTGGGAGGCAGCCCTGGCCACCTCTTTTTAGGGATCTGCTTAGAAAGGGAAAGTATTCTTTTAGTTCCCATCCAAAGTGTTCCCAGATACCAAATTAAAATAAATCCTCTGTTCTCTGTTCAGTTATGGCTTTTCCTAGATTCATAGCTAATTGTTCTGACCAGCAGTTTTCCTCAAGCAATTGTTATTAGGTCTCCCTTATCCTGTTTTTTCAGTCACTTCTTCTCTACTAAGCTGATGGTCTATCCACCTTCTTTGCTTTAGCTCAGCAGCTTCCACTTCTCTCAGAGCAGCAGCAGGGTTAACTCACCACTCAGTAGCTCTGACAGAGCTATTGGAACAGCAGCATTGTTGTGGGAATAAAGGCATTATAAAAAGAATCATTCTTCAAATAATACAGAGATTATCAGAATGTCTCAGTCTATACACCTTTAACAATTTCTGCATGTAGACTGAGAGCATTTCCTCGCTCTTCTCTAGGGTTTTTTCACCCCAAAGAGTCTTGAATATGTAGCACACAGTCCCTCTTCTGAGTCAAGCTGGTCTTGCTATAAAGTTTCTACTCCTCTCTCTGCCACCTTCTTGCACCACATCAAAATAGGATATTTCCTCTGTGTAGTTTTTGAGGTGTAGGAGACTGCAATTCCTTTAGGGAATGTACTTCCTCGCCTGACCCATTTAACTGGGATCACAACTGATAGCAGAACCTGAAGGAGATATATAAATTCATAACACTGATGAACAGTCTGTCAATGCTGAGGATGCCTACAGCATCTGTCCCTTCGCCATCTGATAGACCTTGAATAATAAATGACATTGCAGCTGCCACAGGTGGTCCCATGATGAATATTTTTAGCCTGATTTCTTAGAGGTGTGAGCCTAAGCCACTGACGAGCTGTGCTGTTGTGTATATGTTCTACCTGGGATACCAGCTCTCCTTTGGGAGAGGGCTAGGTGAGGAATCACCACCCAGCACAGGCACCAACACTGCTCACTGCTCAGCTGAGTACTCTCAGCCTCACAGCCTTGCAGGTTCCCCTGCAGGGACACCATTCCTTGGAGATCTGTGCCAGCATCCACCCCTGCACTCTTCCTGTGTGAAATACCCGATGCTCTTTAGCTGCTGCTTTATTCCTGGAATAGACTGTGGTTAAGGTGACAATAAAAACACGTTAAGAGTTCTTTCTTCTTTTCTTACAAGAAATTGTCACTGAGATTACAAACACCTTTTGAAGATACTTGCCTAAATATGTCAGAGAAACAACAGATGATAACATTGCAAAGCAGATGTGTCATCTGTGTCAAGATCTTCAAAGCACAAGATGTTCTTTCTTGGACTTTTGGACTGCTTTGCTCCAGAGACTGTAAAGGGTTGGAAGAAATTCTCAGAAAGATTTTGATGTCCTGATAAATAACCATTTATTGTCTACCAATAGCTGAGGTATATCAACATATTAAGCTTATGAACACTACTTTTGGCCTGGTAGAATGTAACTTTACATTGCACTAAGATTTTTCTAATACAAATCAAGAAGCTCACTGAATTTGGCCATTTGTGTTGCAGGAGAGCATTTTGTAAGCCTGATGTCAGGCAGGCAAATGATGCATCTGGTCTGACAGGGTTCCCTATCTATGAAAATAAGACAGACTACTCTTAGAGTTAATCCCATCACCCAAATGAGAAACCTTTAAAGGCAGCCTGTCTTTAGAGGGTTCAACGAGAAACAACATCTAATTTGCTGAACCTTACCTTCCCACTCAAATAAAACCTATCAGTCACATGTGGTGACTCCTTCCTCAGGAGGATTTTTACATGATTCTAATAGCGTGCCATTTAATTAAATAAAATCTACTTCGAAGATAATAAGCAAACTGCAAAAAGCAAAGTCAACAGTAGGGGAAATGACAAGGTTCATAAATAAAGTTTATCAGGGCTGTATCTTTCTCTCTCTGCCATGTAATGAGATCAGAGACCTCCATATACTCTTCTGAATCAGAGATTTATGCGTACAAAGGGCCTATGTGTCTTCTAGATGATTTCTGTTTTCTATTACCACCATGCTTTCCCAAAATCAAAATGGAACAGTTCTAGCTTGCCTGCTAATTAAGTGTAAGTTGTCTTAATTTCTTTATTATACAAATTTTAGTGTATTCATTGAATGGAATATATTTTGCTTCCCCTTGCTTCTGAGCTTACCAGATTTTGCTATATTTGTACTGTAATCTTTTCCACTCCTCTACAGATGAGAAGTAGAGGCCCAGACTATTGCTTATAAAGAACATCAGTTTGTCAAGCATTTTGTGCATCCTCTGGGATTAGAAGAGCTATGAAATTGTATCATTATCATTGCCTGCTGCATTACTGAACCACCAAGCAGGGCCTGTGAGAATATGCATGCATGTTTGTGCAATGACATTTTTTAACCACCCTTTGCCTTTTCATTTCTTTACTTCCTGCATACTAATCCAGCCCTAAAGTATTCCAGGCTATTGCCCATAACCAGAATTTCCTTCTGTGTTTCAAATAAGGATTTTTTCAGGTATTTGAGCTATTTCACCCAAGCCCATTATTTACAGATAGGAGAACTGTTGGTTTTTGCTTTAGACACATTTACAGCTTCTGAAGAAAGAGGCAGACTTGCAGACTGCTGTGAAGTGATTTGGGTTTCAACCTTTGTCTCCACAGCATGCCTTTGAAAAACAGGCCACTTGTAGACACAGAATTCGTCTCTGCAAGCACTGAAACGTGCACGTAAAGATAAATTGCAACAGCAGAGCCATGACAGAATAGAGACCTTACTTAAAAATGTGGGTAGGCCCGGAAGCACTTCATTTTTTGACAAATTCAGGTTTTCCACTTTGTTACAGCAAAACATGTTTTAGAGCTAAGTAAGCCCCGAGCTGATGGGAAACTTGTAAGCCTGTTAGGAGGGGAAGTGCACTTGAAAGAACACTCTGACACTCAGCGGAAGTTCCTGCTTCTTTGTAAGCCTACACCCAAAAAAATTCTTCTGAATCAAGAGTCTGAAAATGAATGATTAAGTGATAAAGCCTGGTCTCAATGTTTGCTGTTGCTCCAGCTCTGCCTCACCAGGGGATTCTCTGCCTTTTGGTCCCTGGGGACTGCACAGAGAGCTGGCACTGAAGGAAAGCTGTCACACTTGCAGCTCCTGACAGGGTGTGACTGTGCTTTTGGACACAGCCCTAAACAAACTGTGTTGTCAAACTTTTCAGCGCTGCAAGGGAAGTCACCATGACGCAGCTTGTCATGCTAGGCTGGGCTAGGCAGGATTAACTCTTCCCAAGGCCAGGCATTTTCCTCTTCCCTGTCGTTCAAATCTGAGCAGAGGGCTCATTCGCCCACTTCTCAT